>VZTA01020750.1:543165-606618 GCA_013398855.1 Mohoua ochrocephala
AATCTTCAACCTACTTTGACTCCTAATTGGGGTAAATGTGGAAAATAGGGTTTTGTTAGGAAGTCTCTCAGCAGCATCCATGTCACTCATTGCCCCGAGTTCCCCGGAGTGTGCTGAAACATGTTGGTACTGGGATAGAAGAAAGTTTTATGAAAAAGTAATTGTTTTTCCCAGCTGGCTTCACCCAAGTGCTGCCAAGATAAAGCTCCTCACTCACACACCTTGGCTGTTTGCCTGCACAAGGTCTCCAAAATATCCAGTGGGTGGAGACAGGGGCTTTTCCTTTCCCACCAGCTGACCCATCACGGCCAAACCACTCCAGTTTAAAGCTATTTTTAATTCCAAAGGCAATCCAGCTATGACATAATGATTGTGGGAGCAACAGGGCACCTGCAGAGACAGCTGAGAAAAAGCCAGGACAATCCCCCAAAACACTGCCAGCACTGGGAGCACCCCAGGGGAGCTGCATGGGGCACATCCTGGCTGTGTATGAGCACCCATGGCCTGCAGCCTTCTCTGCCCACAGAGATGCCACCCCCTTGTTTTTAGCTAGTGTATTTGTTTTTATTTTTTTCCCCTTTGTTTAGACATTTCCAAGCGGTCTGCTCCAGCCTCAGAACACAGGCAGCCCAAAGCCTGTGCCCCTAAAAGCCATGGGAGGTTCTCCACTGACTTTAATGAGATTGGAGCAGCTCACCCATTATCACACCCACAGCCAGGTCACTTCAAAAGCAAGATTGCAGGCCAGGGGTGATATTTCCCTGCAATGCTGGGCTCTAGAAACACAGGTGCCTCCTTGTTCTATTACTCTGTTTATGGCAACGTTTGAGGGAAGGGTGGCTTCAGCCCTCCAATCACTGGGAGCTGCTTTCCGGCCTACAAGTCCAAGGCCTGAGGGTGCATCCACAGCAAAATGATGAGAAGGAAAAAAGCAGGGGTGGGTTTTTTTAAAAAGTTTCAGTAGATGTAAATGTACTTTATTTTTTTCTCAAAAGTGTGCAGTTCTGAGGCTTAATATCAGGTTTAATAAAGCCCCTTGAGACCAAGGATGTGGTAAATACAAACCAGCAAATGATGGGCTCTGTAGCTTCTTGGTCAGTACCAGCAGCTGTGGTCCCATCACACACTTTGTCCTGTGAGAAGACACAGGAGAACACACATGGTGTGTCTTCACTCACTGAGGAGTATTTAGGTGGTTTTTTTATTATGACCTGAATTAAAATGGATTATGATTCAGGGACAGCAAAACTCCAGTAGCATGAAAAGGATTTTCTGCCCCTGTCCCAGCAGCAGGACATGGTTGGACTGTGCTGCTTCTGTGCTTCTCTTCCCTTCTTCTTCTCTTCCCTCCACACTCATCAATCTCCCTCCAAGCGATGGGCCTCCCTATTAAAATCTCAGACGTGCTGCTCAGAGGCCCCCAGACTCCTCACATCACCAGCTATGGACACCAAATGAAAGGTATATGGTTTCTGTAGGGACAGAGGGTTCAAGAAGGATGTCGGCCCCTTTCCCAAGCTGGATGAAGTCAGGGGAAACGCATCCCATCCCTCCAACGGGGTTTGTAACAGCCTTTCATGAGCACAGACTGGGGCCTGCTTCTGCCTGCTCCCTGATCTGACCTGTCAAGGGCCTGGTGTGCCAGCACTTTGCTTTTCCTGGAGTGTAGAAGGGAGGATATGAAAGAGGATGTTACCCAGGACAATAAATTTGTCTCTTGGCATCCTGCTTTGATAAGAGGAGGAAAATAAGAAAAAACAAAACACAAGACCATAACCAGCATTTTCAGGACAAACTGCCTGGCAACAGCTCTAAAAAGAGGAGGAAAGAACCCAAATGGCTCATTACAATTAGGTAAAAGAATTTAAAACCACACATCCTCAGAGCCAGTGAAAGCCCGAATGCTGGGCAGGACACGGCTGTGGAATGGCCCGTCCCTCCAGTGGGATAACGCTGTGGTATCCTGGCAGCACAAACAATAGCAATTTGGGTGTCCTGGCTGCTGGTTTCCAGGAGAGAAAGTGGCTCTGCCCTGGGTCAGTGCATTGCCACTGCCTGGGGCAACCACCCTGTGCCCCTGTCACTGCCGCTCTGCAGAGCTGGGATGGTGGCTAAGGAGCCATGGAGTGGGAGCAGCAGGGCTCAGGCGTGTCCCAAAATTGGTGTGCATGGCTCTGGAGGAGCAGGGCGCTGGGGGAGGATTCCATGTCAGCGAGGAGGACACTTCTTCTACATCTGGGTGCTTTGAAGGCAGCAAGGGGCTGGCAGAGCCCGTGGGCCCAGCCGGGGTGTGCAGGAGAGCCCCGAAGGCGCTGCCGCTCCTCTGAGTCACCACCCTGTCTCCTCCTCCTCCTCCTCCTCACCTGAGGGGAAGGAGCACCCTCGGCTTTCCAGGTCACTCTGATCGGGCAGTGCCCACACCACGCCAGCTCTGCCAGTCCCTGCAGTGGCCGGCAGTGCCACAGCTCACCCTTCTCAGGGCTGGGCACCAGTGACTCTGCTTTGTCACTTTGCTTTCACCTGCAGAAGCCAAAAGCATTGGTAACCCACGGCAGGGAGTACAGGGCAATCTTCTTGCTTGGGCAACACACAGGCCTACACCAAACACCAGCGTCTGAGCTTGCGTGGGGTGTCTCACCTGGTTACCAAAAGCAGCGAGCAATCCTGGATTTAAATACCCCAAACAAACAAACACCACCTTTCTGTGGGGCTTTGTAGGTGAGCTACAAGCCATACAGCAATACCCATGGCCAGATGGACAGGAGGGTTTAATGAGATTTATTTTAAATATTAACTTCTGAATTTAAAGCCCAGCACGCCGCTTCTGTTAGGTCAGACTCAAAATATGGTGGAAATTAAAATAATTGGGCTGCAGGTTGCAGCAACTGTTAGGAAATAGTGGCAGGACAGTGAAAGATATGTTGAAAAGAAGAATTTCAGTATGAGGCCTATGGCATAGAAAAAATTACTGATTAATCATATGCTAATCAAAACATCACAGAGAGTCAAAGTTTCATCTGAAGAGGTAGCAGGGAACCCATACTTAACGAAATAAGGACCAACCACTGTTAGTGGAAGTCAGAAACAAATCCTGAAGTGACTGAATGAATGAAGAGCAACTGTTTCCACTTATACTGCCTGAGCATATTATCTGTTTTCAGGAAAAAAAAAAGGGGTTAGGTTAATGCAAAACCTAAAAAAAATGGCAATTTGGATAGCTTTCACATGCTTGAAAACAGACTGAAATAAAGAATGATTTCAAAAATGCTTTCTTGTTCAGAAAAAGCAAAAGAAAAATGCTGTCTGTCCTATGTCTGAGCTGTCCATCCAACAGCCTGGGATGATTAACCAGGCCCACACCTTTCACAACAGAAAACAGCAGCATTCCCTGCCCTACGCTCCCTCGTCTCTCCCTCCCCAGGAAGATTATATCATCAAAGCTCCACTGAAATGTTGTTTTCCGGGGATTCCGCAGGCAGGTCAGACCTAAAGGCAAAGTGCATTGATAGGGACATGTGGAAATTCAGTGCGTTTCACTCCCCAGGCTCCGCTGCAGAAGCCGAATCTGTCACTTGCAGGGGGTCCCCTTGTACCCCCAATGGCCCTGCTGGGTGACACGGCAGTGTTCTGCAGTTTTGGCTGGAGTTGCCATCACATCCCCCAGGAAAAGCTCGGGCAATTTTTCCAGTATTTTATTGCTGATCCTTGGCAGTTCCACGTAGCAACAAGGAGCTCAGGTGAGTCCCCCCAAGAACTGCAAGGAGCCTGTCAAGGGCTTCATCATCTGTGGGCTGGCTGAACTCTTGTGGGGACACCTGGCAGCTCCTCATAACCGGATTGGAGAAGTGCAAACTTGAGATCTGTTACCTCTACCCTGCTGCATGTCTAATTATCTGCCCAGGTATTGCACGGCCCTGCTGGGAGTCCTGGCAAGCCCGCGAGACGTCTGCTCCTCCACGGCTGCTCCGGCTGGAGACTCCCAGGCAGCGGGATTGTGTAACGCAATAAAAGCGATCCCAGAACAGCGTGTGTCCGATACACCTGGATTGGTTTGCAAAACAAGTGTGTTTTTGGCTGGGCAGGGTGGATCTGGCTGCACCTCACACGTCAGGTGGCATCAAAGGAGGCACAGGGTTGAAAGTGGGTGAAGGAGACAAAAGGCAGGGTTGGGAGGGAAGCTTTGGGTGGAGGAGGAGAAGCGGGAGAGGTGGCAGATGAGAGGCTGGAGTGTGGGTCGTGGTTACGCTGCAACACTGCCGAGGGAATTACCCGGGAGTGCGTGAGGAGAGAAAGGCAAGAGCTGTGCCACAGCAGGAGCGTTTATTGGAGGATGAATGTGCCACCCGTGCCCTGGGTGTGCTCAGGCACCCAGAGCTTGGCTCTCCATCGCTGGGGGATTCCCTGAGCTCAGAGGTGCACAAAGCACCTCAGAGCCCTACACCTCCCAGACCTTCCCCAAAGGCTCATTTTCCAGCTTTTTTCCCCAGGCTCATTCTCCCTGGCCATGCTCTTTGGGAAAGGCAGCAGCTCTCCATCCTTTTTGATGTGATAAAGGCAGCCCGAGTGTGGATGGGGCACAACTGGGGCCTGTCAGGCTGTGAAAGGTTGGCAGGAGGCAATGAAGGAAGGATTCAAGGGCTGGCACTGCCTGCTTCCACCCTGAGAGAAGGAGCTCTTCCACACACGGCATAGCCCGTCACCCCAACTCTGACTTGTCCAGACCAGTCGGTGGCCTCTGTACAACAATTAAACTTTGCTGGAATGGTAAAGTCAGTCTCTATAAATCCAGATCCAAACTGAGTATTTTTTATGATGGAGGCCACAGCTTAATATAATTAACTGTGACTTACACGCTGGTTACTCTGGTGTGATGTCAGCTTCTCCACACTGTTTATTTTAATTAAAACAGAAATTGTAGGTCTTGAGTGCTGGTAATTACAGCCCGTGGACTCAATTTGCCAAAGCCCCTAATTAACCTGTTATGTGTCTACCTGACTTGAGGTGTTAGTTGAAACATGACTGGTGCAGTGGCATTATGTTGTCTGCAGTGATGGAAATACAGTAGGAAGACATGACAGGCTGTGTGATGGGGGATCCATATTTTAAGCTGTTCTGCATGACATTCCTTTCACTTTTATGTAGATTACCAGTTGCCTACATGAGACTTTGTAAGCGATAGACTTGCTGAGAAAATGGATTTGATGAGGAGTAGCCCTTTTCCAGAATAATTGTCTCCTGTGAATGCTCAAGAGGGTTTGTAAATCTGGTACCTTTGTGGTAGCAGATTGCAGCAGGACAGGGCGTGCTCCTGTGAGGACATCTTTCCCTCTGGAGAAAGGCCGGTCATCTTTCACCTTAATGCTTACAAATACTTCTGCCTGTCCTTGTCAGCTCCCTCTGCCTCGAGACACTTTAAAATGCGAGTACTTCTCTTCCCTATTCAGCCACAAACTCCTGACATTCCAATCCCTCTCATTTCCCATCTCGTGCCTGCCGTCATGTTTATGGCATTCATCCCCCCCATAAAGGCTCTGCATTTTCCCTTGTTCCCATATCTCCATCGCTATTTGAATTTCTCCTTTCTAGACCTGCATGGACCAGCCAGATGTTTCACCACCAGTGCAGCAGGGAGGCCTGCCATTGCCCACGGTGGCCGGGATCACGGCCTGGAGAGAGACGCGCTCCTTGGCTTTTTCCATTCCCAAAAACCACAGCTGTCCAAAAGCTTGGAGCCTCACTGAGCACAAAGAGCATTAATTTAACCTGTAAAATAAATGCTTCCAAGTGGAGCTGCTTTGCACAGATCAACCCCTACACAATCTGAACCCATGGTTTTGAGGCAAAATATACAACAGGTACAAGTTAGGCAGCTCTCAGCTTAGATTTGCCATTTAATTATCTTTTCTTATCAATTTTTCCTGCTTCTCATTTCTGTCCTTTGCATGCAGTGATTTTGCATTTAACTTGCACCTGAATGCTTATTGCAACAAGGCAAAGATATGTGCAAGGCCAATATCTAATGCACCCACCCATCTTCAAAAATCTTTGGTTTTGGGTGAAAAGTCTCCCCTATTCTTGAGCTATTAGAAGACAGCAGTCTGCTCTTTTAAATACAAATGTGAGCCATGGTACTGCCTTTTCATTGGATGACATAAAAAAAGAATGCAAGAATTTAATTTATGGGCCATATATTTGAAAAGAGAAGATATTTTAAGTCCAGTTTATGCTAGAGAGATTCCATAGGCTGCTCTTCCCTTCAGTTAGGAGTTAATGATGTAGGATGTCCAGGTTCTCTTCACCATTTTAAGCACTTTGTTTGCTACAGATTTCCCCTGCATTTTGCGGGGTGAGAGAGTGTATTCCATGTAACCTGTCATCATTCAAAGCTGTGTTAGTCCATTAGTCCATGAGAGGAGAGCTGGGGGAAGGAGCAGGGGATGGAGGGAAAGGTACATTGTGTGTGCACAATACGTGTTAGCCAACATCCCACAACACATTAATCTTCACCGACGAGGAGAGACAGGCCAACTCCTTGGGGCTCCACCACTGTAACCCTCTCCTCCTCATTCAGGAAGATAAATGCCCTTGGAGTGATCAGCCATCATGTTCTCTTTATGCATGTGCCAGATGTTGTCTCGTAAGCCAGCCAGAGAGAAACCTTCTCCACGGCGAGCAAACGGGAGCCAGCAGCAGCAACCTTCCCTCAGGTGTGCCTTCCACCCGTCCGTCCATCCTCCTCCATCCACTCTGCTCCCGTGCCAGGAGCTGGCAGGTCATCCATCCTCACCCACTGGGTGGAGCCAGGCCGGGGGAGCTCCGTTCCCGTGGAGATTGCTGCTGCTTCCCCGTGAGGTGTAAATGACAGGGTTTTCCTAAATCCATTGCCCAGGAGCATCTCACGCAAGGCTGATGAGGAAACAGTGAAGAATAAAATGGGTGTGGAGTTTTCTGGGGCTTGAGGAACAAGCCGTGACAGCGCATTGTCTGGCACAGTCTTGTGCTTGCTCTCCCTCTTCCTCCCTTCCAGAGGTCGGACTCTGCTGACCTCAGGTAACCCAGCAAAGTCCCCAGTACCACATTATCCACACTCGTTCTGAAAGACATCAACCAGGAGTTGCTTTTCCAAGCTGTGAGGCTGTTCAGAGGCAGGGGCTGCTTTGGAGCACGCTTACACTGATTTCCCCCGCCCTCTTTCTCTCTTTGTCGTCTCCACAGACTCAGTTCCCACTGCCCTTGACACAGCAATGGCCAAAGCAGGGCAGCAAATCCTGCGGATGGAGTCCCAGAGCCTGCTGTGAGGCTGGGCTGCCCCAGCGCCTGCAAGTCTGAACAGAACCTGATCCGTGCGTCCTATCGGTCACTGCCTCCTTCCACCCTGAGACTCTGAATTCCCAGCAAGGACAGCCTAATCCAAGATAAAACATTGAATTAAAGAGAGATTAAGTTTGTTTCAACAGCAAACTCGAAACTGCTGGTAATAGGCATGAGTCTTCTTGTACAGAAGGAGTGGAAGCTCTTTTCCTTTGGAAAACAACAGCCAAGTTCCCATCCCGGCCCTCCAGAATCTTGGCCTATATTGTTTCACATATTAGAAATTATTCTAGGTAATTATATTGCCGTTGAATTAAGGAAGATACAGAAATGGTAACTCTAAGTATTTTTATTATTATTATCGCTGACAGTTGCAAGGTTCTTGCTAGAATGGGAAGCTCAGCGTGCCTTAAGTTGACATAAATAAAAGAAAGACCCATGGGCTCTCAGCATTATTTTATGTCTTGAAGAAATACCCAGGAAACACAATTAGCAGAATGCAGTCGGATCATTTATAACAGAAAACCCAGCAGATTCATTAAAGCGGCCGGTTCCAGCTGCTTGCAGCACACAGGGTTAACCGAAGGCTTTCTCCTGCAGTGCTGTGAGACACTGCTTGACAGGACGGTGTGTTAATCTTCCCAGGATATGCATGGAAATCGCTGGGCAGGTCTTCGTGGACCGGATCAATCAGAGAGCAGCCTCGGAGCTGGCTGCTCCATTTGGCTGCCGTTCAGAAACACACATGCCAGGGAGGGATAACTCCATCCTGAGCTGCTGCGTATCAATGCATCAACTTGTAGACATGTGCTAGACAGCTTGAGGAGGAGACTGCCATGAATCAGCCATGTGAAAGGGTTGTGTTTTCTAAACGGGAGCAAACTGCTCCAGGCTCAGATTTAAGACTCGGGTGCAGAAGACCAGAAATATGTATTCTTCTCATTTATCTCTGAGCCCCACTGCTCTCCCACAGATCTCCCCACCTGCATGTGCCCAGGCTGGTACCTCCTCCTGGTTGGGCAATTGGGTCAGAAACACCATTTCTCAACCCCAGAGCTCCACTGCTCTCTGACATAGACCAGTGTGAGCTCTGGGATCCCTGGAGTCAGGAGGCTCAAACACCTCCAGGTTACAGGTCAGGAGTCAACACACCAGCACATTTAGGTTGCAAGTTCACGGCAGCAGGGACCGTTGCTTTGTTCTGTGTTTGGATAGTGTCCTGCCCGTGGGGCCACGGCTCCAGGTTAGGGCCCTGCAATGCCACACTAATACAGTGAAATTAAATAATAAATTAGCAGCAATAGCCATAGTAATTAGCACTTGCTTTGACTTGTTGCCACGGACCCACCAGCCACAAACATTAGTCAGGGTTCGTGATCGTGTCTTCCAAACTGCAACTGCTTGCAAAACACCTACTGTCTCTTCACACATGGAAAAAGGGGAAAAAGTCAGAAAAACCATTGTCTACAACGGATCTCATCACCCAGATCCTTCTGGGCTGGCAGTGTTTTCCTTTAGCTGTAAAAAGTCTCTCCCCACTCAGGTTCCATCAGGTGCCTGAGTACTGATCTCTGCCAGGTAAGGTCCTACACTGCATCTCCTGTGGGGAAGCAAAGGAGGGATGATGCTCAGCTGGATTTCTTCTGTCTGTCATTGAGTATCAGCCACAGCATGAGTTAAAATAGGGGCATAATAGGATAAATGAAAGGGAGTGATTGAGAAGATGTGGGCGACGTGACAGACAAGCAAGCTCCTTGCATGTTGATGAGAACAGCATTATCCAGGCAATGGTTGATTTCTTTTTGTCTTCTTTAAAGGGGCAGCATCTTTGAGAAGCCTGTATTTCTTAAAGGATAATAGTTATATCGCAGTAAAATCCCATGTCTTCCCAGCAAATCAATTCTACATTCATTTAACCTAAAAAAAAAAAAAAAAATACAAGGCAAATTAAAACAACAATTTCAAAAGAAATCCAGTATGGGACAGGAAACCTTCACAGGACTTGTCAGCCAAACGCACAAAGAATGGGTCTGTGAAAAATGGGAACCCGTTGTGAAACGAGCTGATATTTCAGTGAGGTTTTAATAACCCAGAGCATCACAAGAGTGGAAAGTCTGCCAGCGCTCAAGAACTACATATGAGAAAGGCTCTTGCAGCCTCTGTGCTCATCTTTCATCAGAGGTGCTTGCTAACGCCATCACACCGTTCTGCTTTTATAGTCTATGCTTTATACACATGCATTATTCTCAGGCATTTACTGCGGCCCTGCAATTTGGGGAAGTACAGAACACGGAGATCCATAGAAGGAAAATGCGTAGATGGATTTGAAAGCAATCCTTGCTGAAGGAGCCTTAAGGCCTAGGTGTGTTTACAACCTTGACAAAGTTACAGAAAGATGAAAGAGAAGGCGCAGGAAAACATATAATTAAAGTAGCGTGATGTTACCGGGCACTTATAAACTCAGAATGAATATGGAGAGCTTTTATCGCAAGTGGTGCTGCTCTGCTGTCACCAACTTTCCCATACAGAGGTCATTCAGGCACAGAAAGGCCAAAAAGAGACATCAAGACTGCTTCTAAACAAGGCACAAGTCAAAGAGGAGTCCCATCAAAAGTAGTTTGGAAAGAGCAACAATAATGAACAATTTGGTTATGAAACAGAATATTCTGGAGGCAGTTTAAAGAAGGCAGTCCAGGTCAAAGCTGTTGTGATGGGAAAGTACTTTTAAATTGTTCCAGGTTTAAGGGGACCCAATGTTCCTTCCAATTGAGGAATCAGTTCCAGCTGGCAATGGGCCAGTTTAGGATCTATGAAGAGATATCAACTCAAATTCCAGGGGAGGCTAGGAACTGGTAGGTACGATTAGACTTGGCATGCATTTTATCTATAATCTTGATAGTGAGAGCAACCCAAACCAGATAACTCTGATGCAGACAGAAGCAGCCATTCCACAAGCATTTAGGGACAATTCCTGGGTTCAAGGTTCTACTGTGAATTGTAGTAACAAACAGTGAGAGAGAACAGCATTAATCAGGGTGATGTTCACAAAGTCATGGTGTTAAAGACAGCTACTGCTGTTACCCAGAGTGAGGATCTGCTCTGTAGCGTGTTGGAAGAAACCCAGTACATATCACAGGCTGTACTTTACTCCACTGGTACTACTGGGAGTTAATTCTCTCATAAGCCAGGAGTAGCAGTGTGGCAGCACAGTGCCCATAAGGAGGGAAAGGGAAAATAATGTTGATCCTGTCGCAGGACGAGCTGCAGCTCTCTGTGCAGAAAAGACTGCACCTCGCACTCCTGCAGTCAGCCAGTCCAGTCCCCTGCTGGCATCTCCTAAATCTGTGCCAACTTCATTTATGCCCTCCAAACTCATCATGTGAAGGTGCTGCACAGATATCTACAGCTGTGTTATCCTTCTGCACGGGTTAGAGGAGGTGCCGTAGCCCAGGAAAACACCCAACCTCTCACCAAAACCTTCATCCCACTGCTCGGCTGTCCCAGAAGCTGGTGGAAGTGAGCTGCTTTCACCAGCTTTTAGCTCTCCCAGTGGCAGTGTCTGACCCAAAATGATACTCTGGATAGTTCTCTGTCATACCACAGATGTTTCGCAAATACTCCTCATTGCCTGAGCTTCCCCTCTCTGAGATAACATCTTTGAGGCATTCAGGAGTTAACAGTTTTCTCACTCCATTGGGAACAATATGGTTTCTGTGTTCCTTACTGGAGCTCATGTAGGTGATTTCATGGGATCTTCTACTTACCATGGCCAGGGGTGCTCACATAGGGCAAAATGACATCTTCAAGAGATAAAAAAACTGGCAAAGGAGTGGAGGGAAAGCTGAGACCATGGGGTGGTGATCAAGCTTGCTGGAGCCACAACGGAGGACAACAGCAGGGCCAGGAAATAGAACCTCAGCCTTCCCAGGGCCAAGCCATCCTTTCAGCACAGATCTCTGACAGGAGGCTTTGTGTCCATACCAACAATCTCATTCATGCCCTAAATTAAGCAGGAGATTTCCTGTGTCTGCAGAGATTCCAACAGCAACTTTCGGCTGGGTGGAGTCCCAGGTATTCTCTTGTCTCAGGTGCCATCCAGAGACATCAGGGATAAGAGCGATCCCGCTGCTGAGTGGCCTCAGCTGTCATCAGAGATGCAATGACTATTCCTTGTGTGAGCAGGCTAAAGCTAAGGAAAGACGAGGTGTGAGGGCTGTGTTTATTTCACTGTATTTTAATGAAGAAGCCGGAGCTGCTGTCAGCATTACCCGTGGGTGCATCAGCCACAAATCAACACTTAAATAAATGAACTAAATGACGTGATGTCAACTCCACATTCACAGAAAAGTACTTGGTCAGAGCACAGACTGAGCACTTTGTAATGTTCACCCTATCCCCAAAATAACCTTTCGGGTAAAAGCCTGAACTAATTAACGAGTAGGCGTCCTGTTCTGAAAGGCAGAGAACTCAGAGGACACAAACGTTAACATTGAGTATCACCGAAACAAATCAACACTAGAAATGTCTACAAAAATCTAAATCTGGAGTTTCTCATCCTCACCTCACGCTAGCCACAACTACAAACAGCAGAGAAATCTCAGCTGCTCCCCTGGGGTGCCCGGTCCCCCTGTGCCCCAAGGGGATATTGATGGGAACCATCAGCAGAGAGTTTGGTCGGTGCCAGCCCCAGGGATGGAGCAGGGGGAGGAGGGAGGCGGTGACTCAGGAGTCCTCCCAGCTTGGAGAAGTGAGAGTTGGTGCCAGCCCAGGTGACTCAGGCTCTAACGCAGATGCCTGCGACAGAGGCTGCGGGCCCTTCCCATCCCTGAGCCCTCGCCTGCGATGCTGCTCTGGGTCAGCCCCTCAAGCAGTGCCGAGCTGCCTCAGTTGCTTTGCCAAGGAGCACTTTGTCCCCAGGACCAGGAGGGATTGCTGTGCCACTTTGGTGCCCTGGATGCTGCGGACAGGCCCTGCCATTTTTCTGGGGGAGCAGTTCCTTCCAGACCTTTCCCACATCCCATCCATGCATTGCCTCCTGGACATGCAATGGAGGTACAATACCTCCTGCTGCTCTCCTGGCATCCTTCGCCCCACAGAGCACCAATATTTCTGTATGAAGCCATATGCTGCTGCACAGGCAGTTTTCTGCTGAGTCGTAGTAAATTTTGTCTAAATAATACTAATTTACCCTCTTTGGCCCTCAGTTTAACCACTCAAATGTTCCACTTTAAGGAGGTGGCAGCTGCTTTGATCTGCTCCAGTGAAGGCGGATAGAAAGTCTGGAGCTTGCTGGAAGGCAGCTGTTTTTCTACGGTGGCCTTCTGGGAAGATCTTGTGGGTAAGGGAAGGATTAAAGCATAGGCGACGCCTCTCAGGACCTTAATTAGTAGAGGGAAACACCTTGATTGCTGTATTCTGTGACTGCCTCAGTCAGTTAATACCACCTCTGGGGCCCACACTGCTTCTGCACAGTCATCAGAGCAGCTCTCCTGGGTGCAGGGAAAACTGAGTAGGAGTGATGAAGAGCTGAAAAATACAGGAGCCTTCAACAGCATCTACATTTTGGAGGGAGCCTGATGAATTTACACAGCCCCTCTGGGTTTTACACTCTCTGTCCAAGGAAGATCTCCTTCATGCAGGAACTCCATGGAGTTTGGGTGCCGCTCTGCTGACTGTAATTAAGTGCTCCTTGGCTAAATGGTTTTGTTCAGTTTATATGTGATACTTTCCTGGAAGGCTATTGAATGCATGCTGTTTTTCTAAGATAGAGGCTTTTGAAGCTATTCCAGGCTTTCATATAAAGATGCTTTTAGTCAGTTGCAGCAAACAGGAGGATGAATGCTTTTCTGTGAGTGCCATGCGAGGCCATCAGAGGCAGATGGAGAGTTCTCAGCACAGCTGTTTTTGTATTTGGTGGCTGGGTTGGTTCCCCTTACAGAGATTCTGCAGAAGTCCAATGGATTTCAGAGACTCGTGCAAAGCTGTCCCGGTATCACAAACCCCTGGTGCAGGCAATCGGGGACTTTCCATCAGTCCGTATGACACGAGAAATGCTATTTTGAGATGTCCCCTCTTCCTCTTACCCAAGCTGTCTTCAGTGTCTTTAGGTTTTGAGTGCTCTCTGTTCAGAGCAGGTCAGAGCCCTTTCTCACAGTCAGACAAAACGTTCACTCGTGCAAACCCACGGGCAGATGAAGACTGCTCAAGAGCCCTGTGGCATGAAGGTGACCTCAGGGCATCCACGTGGACCTGTGTGGGTAGGTTGGTCTGCCCACAGGTGTCCTCTGTTGAAGTCTTCCTCAGATCTTGCCTTACTTTCAGCTTTGCATCTTGGGCAACACTCAGTCATCACCTCAGCAGTGCCAAGGTCAAGACAGTGCAAATAGACCAGGCTGTGGCAGTTGCTCTTCTGTCGAATCCTTAATCCCTGAAATTAGTAACTAAATTAGCCAAGGCAGTGGCCAGAGCTGGACTAGTCGGTTACTGCAAGAAGAAACTATCCAGGTTCACTTATTTCTTAGGAAGGAACCTCAAGCTCTCTTGCATATTAGAGATTGAGGGAGCAGATTTCAGAGGAACTTGCACAGCTCATTTGATTCCTGTATGCAGCAAAAGCATTGTAATTTCAAATCATGACATGCAGGCTGCAAACAGTGATGGGTTCTGGGGACTGAGAAGGAATCTGAAATTGGATCCTGGCTCTGAAGTAGGCACAGGACCGATCTCCAGGCATCTCCAAATGCTGATGTGGGAAGAGCTGGTTCTGAGTGCTACACATAGTCCTCAGTTCTATTAAGGTCCAAACTGATTTCTATAATATTTTTTGTCTGAATACCACCTCATATATAACCCATGTGCCCCTCGCTCAGGGATACTTTAAAATGGGGATCAAGTTCTCCTCTGTCACAGAGCACTGAGGAGGGATTCAAAAACTCAGGAGGAGCCTATTAAATGCTTTAGGGCAGGTTGCCAGTTCTTTTGCCAGCACACAGACTACTACAAATTCTTACACGCACATACATAGTTCAGACTCGCCCTGCGCAGTGACACCAACCGCATTTAATTCCCGTGCATACCATCCCTCTTTGCCAGCCTCCTCGCTGACGCTTTTTTCCTTGTTCTCCACAAACACAATTCTAAATTCAGTCCCTGAGTTTCCATTAAGGATGAGCAAAACAGAGCTTTAAACTCTGAAGCTGTTTTAACCCATTTGCTCCTGGATCAAAGAGCTTCCCAGTTTTGTTCCAACAACTCAGGAAACTTTCCCCTACTGAAATCATGGAAGAAAAAAAAAAAAAAAAAGGAGGACTAAAAAGAAATTAGTTTTACTAAGGTGGAGCAATTTTCCTTCTCTGGTGTGGTTTTACTTGCAGAGATGTGAGTTAAAGGAATGATGGTGAATACAATCTTAGGAGTGATCTGAGTCTTCTATGAATATTCCTTTGTGGAGCACACTCCAGTGTATTCTGGCCTGGACTTGTGGCTGGGAGTTCAAGGTCACGTTAAAGAGGCTGACAGTGCAGCTCGGATCCTGCGGCACCTGCTCACGCCTTGGCTCCGATCCTTTTTCAGCAAAACAAAAATTACATTAATAACTATAAAAAAACAAGCTCCTGGCATGCCATGAGGTTTCAGTTTGATTTTTTTGTTGTTCTTACGAAGAAAGGAGCATGAGCTGGAGCACAGGGTAGGTGTGTCATTCAGCACTGATGGAGTTAATCGTGATCCCTTTTCCTATGGCCATCCACCACTGGGCGAGTGTAGCTGCATTGTCCATGATCACAGCACTGTGTTAAATGTGCTGCTCTTCCTGGAGCCATAATGTGAAATACTCAGGGCTGTACTAACAAAGACCTTACACTCTGTTTTGTGTGTGAAAACATGGAGCTTTTCCATGAGCAGTTCCTGGCTCCTCATGGCATCATGGCGCAGCCTGCGCTTTTACAGTTCACCGAGAGCTGCCTCAGCAGACCCACCAGAAACCTCTGTTTTCCAGGATTTAAAATGGTGCTGAGAAAAAAAAAATTCAATGGGCTGAAACTTGGTGTTTCAAGACTCATCCGAGGAGTCATTTTCTCCTATTGCTCCAGATTCTGTCATCTTCAAAGGGTGAATTTCTATTTCCTTCAACTGAGACTGGTAAGAGTCGCCAAAAGAAAGTGAAAAAATCTGAGTATTAACTTCAGATCAGGCATGTTTTAAGTTGAGCAATGAGCACCTTGCGTATACACTCATGAAATACTTATTTCCCCAACAGGGAATTAGTTATTGATAAATCCACGATGTGATGTAGCAACAACTTCCAATGTTCTGTAAGATAACAGTTATCATTTAATCATCCAGGAGAATGAGATTAAATGGATACTACATAATAAGCATTATTCTTGTGGGGGTGCCAGCTTCAACCTAGCAATTTTAAATTGAAGCTTGCTGATGGTTTTCGTCACTCTGATCTGGTCTGAGCTCTGCACTCGGGCTCACTATTGCCTGTTACCTGTGTAATCATGGGGTTCCTGCTCTCTGGAGAGGCAAAGAGAGGGTTTCAGTCACACTCTGCACAAGCCTGTCCTCTCCCTCCCCACGCTGGCTCCCTGGGTGGTTTTGCTCCTGCTCCTCCAGCCTCTGCTCCCACCAGTGCTGCCTCTCATCCTCCCAGCTGTTTGGAGAACTTGCAGAGGCATTTTAAGTAAATGTGTACCACTGACTGACAGACGGAGGATTTCATAGCATCATTTGATCTTTTGATGCGAGTCTTTTAAAGAAATGATCCACCAACATGATCCACTTTGATACTTTTTGCCCAATTCGCCAATTAAATAATTTTATTACAAGTATTGCACGTTTTGTAAAGAGTTTACTTCTGTCTCATGGCAAGAAATTGTCTCAAACATCTGCTTGCCTGCTCAAGTTTTGGGTTGCTGCAATGCCCTTAATGCACATGTTTCCCTGAGCCTCCAAAAGTGCTGGCCAGCAAAATGTGAGATGCCTGGGCTGAGACCGACATAAGGTACATGGAAAACAGAACATTTTGCTGCACAAACGCAGAACGTACAGAGCATTACAGGTTTGCACCTGTGCAATTACTTTGATGTAGTCATGCTGGAGCAAGGAGAGAAAAAAAAACCCAATGTAGATGAAGCTTTCAGCTGACAGTGAAAATAAAACCACAGCTTGTGGTTGTGTGAACTGATCTGTGATAAAAATGTTTGCATAAGATTACATGCAAATGACTGGGAAGTACAAACATACCCACAAGAAAGTCTGTTCCACTCAGGACCAGAAGCAGAAGTGCTGGAAATAAAGGAAGCAAACTTGACCTAAAGGAAGTTACAGGGTGAGGGTGAGAGCTTCTTTCAGCCAAAATCAGTGGTAAAGCACTCAGTTACCTCGCCGGGCAGGGGATCACCCCTTGGTTTGGCAAGTGAACAGCTCCTGTCTAGATCAGAAAAGATTAGGTAGGCACCCAAATTGTTGCTGTTTTTACAGAAGTTAAACACATTTGAAACCTGTAGAAGCGCATGTCATGGTGAGTAATTTTTGGGACCCCATCTGCCTATGCGGAGGTGGAGGTTGGGATGGGCATCCAAGTTACAGCAGAGGAGGCAGTCCCAGTCATCTGTCCCATTCACTTTGCCAAGTCATGATTGTTCTGGGTCTCAGAAATCATAATTCCCTTGCGGAATGAGGACAGCCCAGCCAACGTGACCATAAACTCCAGATCAGGGCCCATCTGCTGAAGAGAGTTGCTCATGTTGCACATGTTGGTGTCTCTTGTCTGTTTCTTGAAGGAGACTTTCCCTCATCTTCTGTCTGCAGGTGGGTTCCCCTGCAGAGCCACAAGAAATGTAAGCAGGGTTGTCCTGAGACGCTATGATACATGGACATGCATCTTTTTAGGGGTCAAATTGGGCAGAGATATATATATATACACACACACATATATATATGTAAGTGTGTGTAAATTTAAAAAATTGGGTTTCACCCTTCTTTTAACCAAAGATAGGAAAAGTTATAATTATAACTTAAATAGCATTGATGCAAAATGACAGCAGTATTTTGCTTATCTGATCTTATCTTTCCTTTGATGGTCTGGTTGCACAATGATTACAGCTAACTCTGCAGAGGCTGAGAGATAGCACAATATTGCTCATGGAGGTTATCATCTCGCTGCTTCTCATCACAACCACACTGTCATTAATTACCCAAGCCTGAGTTTAACCAGGAATCCTTCTCTTTAATATATATTTCCGGCTCCCATATATTTCAGGGAAAAGCATTGACTTTATTGGCAAGAAGGACAAACAAAAACAAACTCTCCTGAGAGGTTAAGCACATATAAAAATCCAGATGTTTCCAGCATCGGGGTTAGAGGTTCTTTTATTTTCCTTTCTTTTGGTCTCTGTTTTCCTGCCAGGCCCACAGGAAAGCACACACAGAATGAAGCCACTCTCCAATGGTAGCTTTGAGGCGCAAACTCTACAAACAAGAAAAAACAAACACAGTCAAAACCCAGCGTTTTCCTCCTTTGTCGTTTGTTCGGCTGCTGCTGAGACCCAGGCTCGTACCTGGGGTAAGAGTTTTTCCTGTTTCTTCCAAGGCCACGCTTATGTGACCTGGGGACTTCTAAGGCTGGGAAAGAGGGGGTGTCTCATCTGGCAGATCCTTCCTGCAAGACGTCGAAGGGGTGGCTGCCAATTGATCCCGAGCCGACGTGTGGCGGCCGAGATAAAGTTGTGTTTGTTGTCCATCCCATGCTGGCCAGGGCATCCTTATCTCTCCTGCAAATCGGGGGCAACAGGGCTTGTGTGGGTTCTTGGGGAGGTTGGGGAGGGGAAAGACCTTGTGCTCAGGACTAAGGAATTTCCCTTATTATCTGATTAATCTTTAGGACTTCCCTGCCTTCCTTCCCCTCTTCTTACAATCGCGCTGTGTGTAGGCCTGGAGGACTCCCGGGAGTTTGAAGGACACGCTGATTTATTCTTTGTTCATGACTGCATTAATGAAGGGCAGTAGTCTTTCCAACTCGGTGGGTTCTCTAGACTTGATAAAACTTGCATAAAAACACCGGGAGGATTCATTGCTACTACTCCTCTGCTTTATTAAATAGCTGCTGCATTAGGCACTCTGCAAAGTATTAGTGCAATTAGCGATCTACATTTATATAAATTTGATAGTGACCTGTGATAAGAGAATGATACCATAGCATCTTGCTGATGCCACTTTTCTTCTCAGCGTGTTATTTCCCAATATCTTACTCCATCCTGACCCAGCAGTAATGAAGTCAATGGAAACTTTCCTTTTGATGTGAGAGGGAGCAGCAAAAAACTCACCCTTAAATTCCTCACGCAAACCTGACTCTCATTAAAGTTACTGGAAAAAATATATGTGTCCAGCTTGTATACGGAAATTATGCTGATTGTCCCTTCTGGCTGTAACAAAAAATAACCCCAACCAAACCCAAAAAGCAACAAGCAAAATAATTTAGGAAAGGGAGCATAAGTCCAACAAAGAATATTTTTCCAGTGTATTAAGTAAGTACCGCATACTCCATGGTTGTGCTTACTGCTCAGTAGGGGGACTCATTTTCAATGGAGGATAGCAAAGTTAATCCTGTTCTGTTTTCTTTTGCTTACTAAAAGGGCTTGAAAGACAAGCATTTGTTAATTGTATGTACAGAAAATGCACATGCAGAGCTCAATTTAATCCCCAAAGTTACAAAGATTCCAGGAAAACCAGTTAAAATTGGAGAGAAGGAGAGCAAAGAGGAAATTCCCTCTCTCGTTTTTCCTTTTCTATTTTCAACAAATTTTCAGATTGTGGTGGAAAAAATGAACCTTGACAAATACCCCTCAGTTCCACTCTGTAAATTTGGGAATTACTGTCAATTCAATGTATCCTATTTCATCGAGCTCTGGCAAGAAATTCACTGATGGGGAAAATATCTTCATTACACAGGGAATCGTTTGCTTTGCCACTATCGATTGTGCTAACAGCACCTCCCAAAACACTGTTAGGATCTAACTCTTCAGCCAAGTTTCTTCTAGAAGTGCTAAAACAGGTTCTCTTTAGACATATGAGTGCTGCCCTGTCCATGAGGCTTCCCAGAGACAGACAGACAGCGGTCAGATTGTGTGACAAAATGTGCAGTTCTGCCAAGCAGGTATAAAAGGCATCTTGGTGGCAGAGCCCATGGTTTGCTCTCTGAGCAGTCCCTGGATGCTGGAACAGCCCTCACTGCACTTCTATTTCCTCTCTGCCCAAGCACAGCAAGTCACACACCATCAGAAAAAAGTGATCTTTGCAAAACTGGGAGTTCCAACGCGGGTCTCCAAAGCAGTTGAGGAAAGTCACTCTCCAAATATCTGAGTCACCCCCTGCTCACCAGCTACCAGCAGGTGCTGCTGCGTGCTCTGCCCCTCGGAGAGCCAAATCCCTTCCCGGGCTGTTGCAAGCATGAGAGGAGCTGGAATCCTTAGTCACCTCTCCGTTAAAGTCCTGCCCTCGCGTCATCGATGAAAGACTTGATCTTTTGCCATTTCTACAACAGGAACCCTTCTCTCATCACTCCCCAACAAGCCACAGCAGGACAGGGCTCTGACCCATCCTCTTGTATTTGCTGTTCCAAGGCACAGAGGGCTCTTTCAGAGGCACAGTCCCATTTGGGATTTCTTCCTTTGACTCTGTCCAACAGCCATCTGTTCTGCTCTCTTTGTTGACCCATAGCAGGGCACAGGAAATCTCACTTCTCCCAGCCATGGGTACACAGTGTCCAGCAGCCACCTCTTCCCTAATTTTTTTTTTGCTTGGCTCTGTGGTTACAGTAGCTAAGCCCCACTCGGGTCCCTGGCAAGTCCCGTGGCCTCCTTGACAGAGAATTGCCTCACAGATTGTCCGTAAGAGCAAGGACGGGCAGCCTCCAGCGCAGCACCTACGCTGCGTGTTGGTTTCTCCCTTTGCAGATGAGTTTCTGAAATCTCAACCAAATGCCTGAGTTGTTCCTTGTGTTTTTAAGAGGAACTGGCATGTTTACATGCCCAGAGATGTCGGCAGGCGTTGATTCATCTCAAGAGTCAATCTGTGCCTCCCAAGGATGGTTGGTAGAGGTTATTAAGGCACCAACCATCGAAAGGCTGGTGTCCGTATCTGGGGTGAAAGCAGTGGGGATTAGACTGAAAAGATTCCATACTCTGGTCAACATTCCTGGGGAACAGGGGGCTTCTGGTATCGTGCTGAAGATTTTCCTTTGGAGCACGGGATTTCTGGTATTTTCCCCTCTCAGATTTTAGCCCCTAGAACTCCTCTATTCTCCTAGCAGAAGAGCTGAAGCAATGACTGGTCCCACACCCTACAGGAATGAGAATCCAGATCTTGCAGACGCTGAGAGACAGGACAATATTGCTTGTAATGATTATGGAGCTGCTTGTCCTCAGCACACCCACACTGCTGTCAGTAAGCCAACAGGAAGAAAAATGCTCCCAGGTTGCCTGAGTCCCTTCCTCCCAACCACTTTTGATTTTTAAGCATGTAACTCAATTAGGCCCTTAAAGATGTGTAATTTCTATGTATTTACCCTAAACATGCACAAGAAACAGCATCCACGGGAAGAGCAGAAACTCCAACTGTTTAAGCATTTCTCACTCCAGAGAATAGCCCAGCAGACCGATCTCCATCTCTGCAGTGATGCTGTGGGTGGATGTGTTTTTGTTAAGCAGTCCAAGCCTTCAGAGATCTACAGACCCCTTTACACTTCCCCTTGATTTTGATATTTTTTGCCCAAATTGTCGAAGCTTTTCCCTCAGTTCAGAGATGAGGGAGCGGAGAAGGAAAACCCAGCCCCTCTGTGATTCTTCAGGACCTGCTGGGGTTTCCCCAGGGTCCAGTTCATAGGTTCTTCTCATTATCAAGAGGTTTTGCCCACCCCTGTGGCTGATTAAGGCTTGGCTCGTCCAGGGAGGCAGCAGCCATGGTTAGCTGGAAATAAGAGAGGGAATAATTCCTCCTACACACTCAGAGACCACACTCTGACCTGGTGAGTAAAAGACAATTTATGGGCCCTTGGGAGGACTGTGTGGAGACCACCTTATCCTGAGGCAGAATCAGAGCCACGCTGTGGGTGGGAGCTGGAAGAAAAGTCAGAGTGGAGTGGGAGAAGAACACAGCAGGAAGAGTAAGAGAGGGTGAAAGACTCATAAAATCATTTTAAAAGATTCTTCTTATTCCCTCCTTTCTGGCTGTTGGCACTGCAGACTGGACGCAGGTACTTGGCACGATTCAGTCTCCGGGACACACACAACAGGGACCTACCCTGTGCACTGCACACACTGCAGTCCTCCCACCCACAAAACCTCTCCAGGGCCCTCTCTGGGTTTATTTCAGCTTGGAAACCCACCACACTCCTGATGTCATCCCCCACTGGGGCTTGAATTCATTTCAAGTTGACTGGTCCAGCACAAGAAACATTATTTTTATATGTATGAGGTATATCTATGGTTCATAAAACACCACACAGGACTGAAGTGGCTGGAGACTGAGTGATAAACTGAGGCCAAGTATTTATACAATCGGCTCCGAAAAGGGATTTTTATTGATTGAATGCATCATTTTTTCCCATTATACTGTTGGGGCTACTTATGTCAACTCTGCTTCACACACTGAGGCTCCACGTATTGCACAGAACTCAAGCATAGAGACCAGGAGGAAAATTAAGAGGCAAACCAATTAATACACCCAGTCTTGTGTTTATTGGATGCCTTTTGAAATGACTGCTTGTTGCCTTTAAAAAGGGACTCGAAGCTCAGCCACTGAAAGTCTGTGAAACCTTTACAGTCTGGGAGTGAATTATTAGTTTTTCCTGCATGAAAACTCTGTAAAACATTCGCTTCATGGCAATTGATGAAGCATTTCAGCATGTCTATTTTATCATCACATAGAAAGAATCCAAGAACATTTTACTGCCCACTAGAGCCTTTGTCCATAAGAAGTGAGTGTTTTGTTCCAGCAATGATAAAGACCTCCTGTATAGCTCTTGTCTAGGACTGCGCTTTGAACTTTAAAATTAACCGGTGCCGGTAAACAGGAAACACCAGATTACAGTTTAGCTCGCATTAAATTGTCCTCTTGGCTTTTTCTGTTGATGTTTTTATCTTTTAGGCAGGGACAAATAAAATGTTGCATCAAAGCTGAGGCCACAAATTGTTTATTTATTGGGGGTATTTTGCACTTTGCATTGCAAGCTGCTGCAACTGAAAGAAACGGGGGTTGGCACGAAAAGGGGAGGAGGAGTGAGAGCTATAATGGAAGAAATGTTACCCAATAATTAAAATTCAGTGGTACTGTAAATCCTAATGGAAACAACAATGTGTCTTTGTGTACAATTAACTCTGGGCTCCAGTTCATGATAAAAATTCTAGCTTGTAAAAAGCCTTGACCTCAATACCGAGAGCTCAACAGAGGTTCACAGATCTGGCTTAAAAAAAAAAAAAAAAAACTTTCACAGCGGGGGAACAAATAATAGCTGGACTTGGTCCCCTAAATATGCTCCAATTATTCAGGGTGGTTGAAGATAAGATACAGGAGAAGTACCAAGGGGAAAATAGTCCCATAGCTCACAAAAAAGTACAAAGTGCTGCTTGATGTCTAGAGTGAAAATTCACCCTCCCCCCGCCTTGTTATCCCAATCTTACATTCTGCAGGGCACCCTGTGTGTTAAAGTCCTGGAAAATCTTTATTATTATTAGTTTAATACTTTTTTAAATGTTAACAAAGCAGACAAAACGAGTTGTTCATTACAGAGAGTGACTGACAGGGAAACATGAAGGACTATTCATTAAATAATTACTACTTTTAGGCAGAAAAAGTTACTGTGCTTAAAAGGGGAAAAACAGTGCAAAATCAAATTGTCTATTCTTTTTTTGGTGGGTGTGTGTGGAGGGAGTAATGTCTCATGGAGAAGACAGTTCTACAAATGTCAATCAGTTTGACAAGCAATTATCAGCCTCAAGGAAAGGACGTAGACTGTGGGTAGAGCCCCTCAGAGCAGAGGAGCTCGGATGCTGTGCCAGGTGATGGTGGGCAGAGGGGGACTTGTCCAGCAGAGCAGATCTGCAGTTTATCTGCAAGCCTGTGGAAACAGAATCAAACCTCATAAGGCTTCCTAATCAACTATAGTTACTTTTGTAGAGGATATTTTTCTGTTTCCCACCACTTCTAAAAATGGAAGGACAACACAGGGCTTTATGGACAGAAAATTAATTCCAAAAGGTGTTTCGGAAATATTTTTTGTCAGAACTCAGACAGATTAGATTCATACTTGGGCTTGGGGTGTTTCTCTGCAGCAGTGAATCCAGCAGCTGTAGCAGATGCTTCCTCCAGAGAAGGTGAGAAACGGGATTGTCAGAAACATTTAAGTGTCTGAAGCCCTCAGATCCAAATGCAATTACAGAATCATAGAATCATTTGGCTTGGAAAAGACCTCGAAGATTATGGAGTCCAACTGTTAACCCAGCACTGCCAAGCCCACCACTAAAACATGGTCCCAAGTGTCACATCTGGTTTTTGAACACTTGTTTGCTCCTGAATCCCCTTGGTTGTCCCCACATAGGCATCCACAAATTTTTTGCCATTATTAAAATAGCGCAAGAATCAACTTTTAAACACCTGGGGGATAAAATATCCGAAATGCCTCCTTCACGTGCTTACACTGGAAAATAGAGAAAGGCTCTCCACTTGCCTGGCACCTTTCATCAGTAACAAAGTGCTCAAAAAAGGGAGCCGTGAGTTGCTTCTGAGAGTAACTTACAGCCCCTTTCAATGAGAGCTGTGGGTGCTCAGATGTTCGATTGCAAGGCTATTTAGGAGGTGCTTAAAATACAGATAAAGCAGAGAGATGTGATCTCTGTGCTTGTGGAAAGCTATAAAAGGAAACAATTCTGCACTTCAACCACTATCTTTTGGTCCTTAACCAGAAGTAGGTTTGGGAAGGAGCTTGCTTGTGTACAGTGCAGCGTGTTAGCTCTTGGCATCAGGTCGGTTACAGAAGGAACAGAGCAGAAGTAGCTGATTGTGGTAGAAAGGAAAGAAAGCTTAAAATGAGTGCAAGTGTGGGAAAATAGCACTTTCATGCAAATAATCTTTACAGTGAAAAACTCCATCTGCTCTGGCCCTGTGTATTTGAACTTATTTTATGTTGTGCTGGAGCATGCAGATTCCCTGGGAAATTGCTTAAAAACAGAAGTCCCAGGCTTTTGTGCGTCTATATATCCTTGGCATGTCACTTAACTCCATTCTCACCTCAGCCATGAAACACCGCTGCAGTTGGTGGGATTCCTCGGGAGAATCATTTCCAAGGAGAAATGGCACTGGCATTTGGTCCATTTTAGGCAGAACGGGAACATGTGCACTCACGTCCCAGACGGCTGAGCATGCTGAGAGCTGGTGACAACAGTGACAACCAATGCCATAAGTCTTGCTGATCCCAGTGGGGCAACAGCAAGTCCTTAATCCCCGTGTTGTTTCCAAGCTTCCTGTTTTGAAATTGCCATAATTAAATTCTAAAGACTGAGAAAGCACCAAACGAGTTGCCAAGTTTATGTCAAGCTTTATCAGCTGATCTCATCATAATCCGGTAAATAGCATATCATGAACATCAAATCTAATTAAATCCTCTTGAGATATGGGTTAAAAAACAGACACAAACAAGAATCAAACATTTAAAACCTGCTGCTGTACAATCAGAATTAATCCACAGGGAGAAGTGAATTTCCTTGAAATCTGGACAAACAAGCCTTCTATGTTTTCCTTTCCCCAGTGGCTCACGGTCTCTCTGGCACAGACAATCAGAAGGAAAATGCAGTTACTGGGGTTTTATTCTCAACAGAGATTGCATGAAGTGCACCTCTAAAGTCTGACTTCTATAGTATAATACAGGATGGGGCTGAGGAGACATATTTCATTTATATATATATTTTTCTCCAATATTCTCAGCAGTACTTTTGGTGCTGTCCACGTGTAAGAGAATGCTGTCTTGCCATAGGAAGCACAATGAAAAAATCTCTACTGTGAGCTCAAAAAGGCAGCAGTGACGTCGTTGTTCTTAAGTCAGTCTCTTGATCATTACATTATCTGCCAGGCACCTTTCGAAACACCTCCAGTGCGCCATAGGTGTCTCTGTGTGTGCACCAGCCCTTAGGGCTACACCTATGCTGCTAGTAAATTAAACAGTGGCAGGTAATATTCCCAGGCATTGGAATTTGATAGTCTACATTGTTAAATTCCTAGAACCTGTCCTGGCACATTTTTGACCTGAATCAATTAGCGTTCTCCCACACATGTCCCAGGAATTCAGGAGTTAGCACAGCCAGAGACCATTCCCAAGAGATGCCGTGACTTCAGCCGTCGTGTGTGGTGACAAGAGGAGCTGGGTATTATGGACATGGCTCAATCCAGGTCAATAGGCCTCATTGCCAGAGAACAGCCCTGACGACACCTAATTTTCTAATCAGAGCTGTTGCCTCTGTGCACGTCTTAGCCTACCTCTGCTCTGTGCTTAATTTGGGTACGTCATAAGAGCGCTCTGCCCTGAGCAGATCACATCAGAGCTGTATGAAAGGGCAGCTCAGGACTTTATCTGCTGGGTGACTTTATGAACCACAGCTTTCCTACACACAGGCAGGAGCTGCTCTCAAATCCAACCTTTCCAATGAGTTCCATTAGGTTATGGCAGACAGGAACAGGGTAAATGGGCTTCTTTGTTCCCACTCTTCTTTCTTGATGTGAACTAGCACATCCCCGATCTCTCTGATAATCAGCAAGAAGTTGATGTTTGCACCTCTTGCAGTGCTTTAAAGAACTCATTCAGAAGAGCATGAATTCCTAACAAGCAGTATAATTTCACTCTAGAAAAAAAATAAAATGCTGTCTTTTCACCTCCAGGATTAAACTAAAAATCAAAGCTCAGAACGGATTTGCCTCGAGTGAAGTGAGCAGCCCCTCTGGTGTGGATTCACCCCACCCAGCTTTATGTATCTAAAATAAAACCTCACCTTCTCAAGGCTTCTGTGCCACCAAAGGAATGTGACACCAGAAGGTGTTCGGTTCATCCCAGACCTAACTCGTGGCTCCGCTAATACAAGGAGCATAGGCCAGCAAAAATCATCATTTCAGCATTCCAAATTAATGTCTTTTACCTTCAAACCTGCAGTGCTTCTTGATCTGTCCACTTTTGGCATTGCCTTTCAATAGCCTTTTACAAGCCTCACCACCATTTTTCTGTATTTTCACAGAAAATTAACCAGTTGTGCGCCTGTCAGAAATTGCAAAATCTACTGTCAGAGCTTCAGACCCGATTCAAAATGAAGTTTCTGTTCTCATGATAAAAAACCCCTAAGTTTCATACCACTAAGGTCACCCTGCCTGAGAGAGTGAAGCAGACCCCTTGCAGAGCAACTGTTCATCATAAATGGTTCATTCCCGTATCTGTAATTTCCCCTAAAGCATTGTTGACTGGCCCCACTACTGACTATCGTCACAGCTATCACCAGGGTGGATGCTGGACTCAGGAATTCTTCTCCTGTACAGGCTTTAACGCCACGATTCTGTATGTTGTGATCATTCAAAAACTCACAGCAAAGATGGGTGTGGATGGGTGAATGGATGGATGGATGGATGGATGGATGGATGGATGGATGGATGGAAGAAGGGATGGATGGATGGATGGATGGATGGATGGATGGATGGATGGATGTGGAAGCAAGGGCACAAGAATAGCCACTTAAATTTGCATCCCCACCAAGCAGCAGCTGGAAGGGAACTGCTCTTCCAGCCATATGGAAGAATGTGTCCCAGACACTCGTGCTACAGTACTACAGCCCACTTAAATATTGTTGTGATATGGATTTAAATCAAGCAAACTGCAGTTTGTACCTGTGGCAGTTTAAATGTGCTTAAAAGAGCTTCTTCCCCATTCACTGACTCCATTCCTTAAAATAAATTTATTTGTGTTACAGAATCTGAATTTACCTGTCTTTGGAAATGCTTCAGTACAGGATGTTGTGCAAAAGAGGCAATTTGTGATACTTGGGCATTTTGTAATGCTGTGACTTTCCTGGTCCTGTTCTTCCTCCCTTTCCACATGCCACTCACACGGCCGGTCACTCCTGCAGCACAGCCTGTGTTTTGGCAGGCTGTGTCCTCAGAGACCACCCATCATTCCCAGTGTCTCCATTAGGATAGTGCACCTTTAGTTCACCCCCTTTTCCATGAGATCTGCACTCCAATAGGCAAAGGCAGCTTCAAAAGGAGACCTTGCCAAGCTTATTTACAGAGAGCTAATGACAGAGAAACAATGGCAACGAGGAAGGGAAAAAAATCAATTCACCCGGTCATTTGGCAAGGAAGGAATACACATTTCCCTTCTTTCCAAGGTTTTGCTTTGGGTCCAGAAGGAAAGGCCTGCTGCTTTCAGTGGAAATAAAACTACTTGTGTAGCTGAGTATCAGAAGAGCCAGAAAAGCCAGTGACCTGTGATGTCTTTAAAGCAAGATAATATTTAACAGCTTTAAAAGGAAAGAAACTTTAATCTTTGAAGACCAGAGATATCAAACTGTAATATCTGTCAGTACTATTATTAATAGTAAAAAATACCAGTAACACCTTGACAAATTCCAAGCACAGTTGATGATCCACCTTAGCTGATCATTTTTTTGATAATTGGGTCTTACAGCTTTTGGGCTGAGCCTACACGTCAGTCAGCATGAAGTTGTTTATCAGGTGTGCCTGATCCGTTCCTTCACCCCCTTCAGTCGTCATCATTTTAGTATCAAGACAAGGGCACAGGATGAAAACTGTACCTTGACACTTCTTAATTTGTTGCAGCTTTGATGCTGGAACAGTGATTGTGTCTTCAAGATTCTTTTTCTCAAAGACACTGCTCTTCCTCCTTGCCAGTGATGCCTTAGTATGTGGATGTATGTTTGGTACCTGAGGGGCGCATTCCAAGTGCATCAACATCTTTTTGAATCTTGTTTCTACAGCCAATTTTTGGTGATGAAATCTTTCTGTTCAAGGTACGGGATCTTTTACTTCTTTGCAAGTGATTACATTTCTGCCTAACGCTTTGGTGGGTCTCCATATTTTGAAAACGCCAATCAATGCTGAAGTTATACCCAAGCAGTGAATTTTCTCTTTGGGCACTGGAGGTGATGCCCTTTCTCAGATGCACTTGTTGGAACTCGAGACTTTCCAACTGTTCCAGCAAAGATCCACTGACTGCAGCTACTTTGCTCTGTGAACGCAAACTCAACGTGGCACCTGAGGCAGTGCTTGCTTCCCTTTCACCTCCCTCACCTGTGGAAGCACCCTCAGGGCTGGCTGTGGGTGATCCTGCTGACACTGGGACTGATCCTGGGTGTATCCTCAGCCTGCTTAATCCTGGCACTCCAGGCTCTGCCTTGCAGCCCCTCACATGACCCATGTAGGGTGGACACAGCGGCCTTGGGCCCCTTCTGCAAGGGACCAGATGGGACTTGCCAGCTCACACGGCCTGGGCTGAGTTCCGGCCTTTAAGGAAGATACCAACATGAGGTGCTTGGCTTCAGGCTGTCCTTGTGGTAGTCTTATCTCAGCTAGATGTAGACAAAGCCTTTGGCCCAAGGTGGAGCAGCATTTGCTTCCCTTGGATACTCTGGGGAGATTCACAGGAGACAAACATGCTGGAGAAGAACACAGCTGCTCACCTCTCATGACCACCTAGAAGTGAAGTACCTGAGAGGTGCTTGTTAGAGTCACCTCCTAGGTGGCTAAGGAAAGTCATAACTTAGAGATCTAGCTAATGCAGTCCCAGA
This sequence comes from Mohoua ochrocephala, assembly GCA_013398855.1. NCBI lineage: Eukaryota > Metazoa > Chordata > Aves > Passeriformes > Acanthizidae > Mohoua > Mohoua ochrocephala. Next base: position 572,316 of record VZTA01020750.1, read on the forward strand.
GAGACCTTCCTTCAGCTTCACAAGGTGCAGTTCTAAAGGCTCAATATAAAACTTTTTTAATGGAATTGTAGAAGACTGCTGACTGCTGTGCAGATAAAGAAATGGATGTGAATGACTGGTTTGGGATACATTAAGGTTGTTTGCCAGAAGCTGTTGTATCTCGTTAGCTGACATCTCATGGCCACTTCTCTGCTGTGGTCGCTGGGAGCTTCACACAGGTCACAGGGACCTACCACGCACAGCCCTGTTCTAAGAACAGATTCCATTTGAGCTAAAGACTCAGGCAGGAATCCAGGGCACGACCCAGGGTTCATCCTGGGTGAGCATGGCAGTAGATGGCAGCAGCGCACATCACCCCCAATGCTCGTGGAACCAAGGTGGTCCTGCCTGACATTGGCCATTTCCCAAGGAACAAGAGGAATCAACGTGCAAGATCAACCACAATCATCCTCCAGAAGCCCCAAAATCATTCTGCCGTTTGATGCAATTATTTTTTTCCACACAGACCTCAGCATTTTCCAAAACTGAAGGCAAGACCCCGTTCTCCAGTGCTGAGCACCTCTGGTGATGATGGAGCTTTTGGGTGTATGTCAGCAATCACAAGAGTGGATGAAGCCTCTGTAATTGAATGTTCCCTCTATGCTCACATGATGCTGAGCACTCCTGGACGCAGGAACTCATTTTGGACTCTGCCTGGAGAGCTGAGCTTTTGTGAAGTGAATGAAAAGGCAACAGCCGGGGAACTGCCGAGGGCCACCAACGTAAATGCAAGCACAGCTCCAGGCTGAAAACCAAAGGACAGGGAAATGGAAAGCAAAGCTGATGAGCCTTGCTCAGCATCAGCACTTGTGGTTCACTCTTCCCTCCCGAGATTTAAGGCCTCAGTGACAGCTGTCAATCTCACCTCCCCTGCAAGAGGGGCTTGGCTTAAGTGGTGCGTCAGGAGAGGATGGCAAGAGGGATTTCCTTTTGGTTTTTTAAGGAATTAAAGAAGATCCCGTGTCTTTAACCTTCAGGATAACCTTGTTTCAGTCTGGTTCTCATTGCTAGACTGCTCCTTGATGAGCTTTTTATGCCTGATTAATTAGTACACCGAAGGAAGTGGGGGCTGCTCTGTTGAGCAGCTTGTGCCTCCTTCTGACTAATCCACCACCCAGCTCCACAGCTCCAGGGTCTGCAGTTGCCTCTTTCATGCCTCTGGTGTGGGGTTTCATCACCTCTTTCTACTTTTTGATTGTATGCTTCCTATTGATTTAGCCACATTTTTTGAGGGCTAGCTGGAGACCAGTTTAATTTGAGTTTGTAGGCTTTATTTCTCCTCTACCACAAAACTTTTTGAAGAAAAAGAAAATGCAGATGCAGGAGTGAATGGTTCAGATTTATGGAGCATTATCTTCCAAAGAATCACTTTTACAGTGTTATTGATGACAAGAAATCATAATTTTTTAGGAAGATAACTTTGCATATGCCATTATTGCCAGTGTGTGGGCAATCAAGAGAAAAGCACTTTTGTGGTCCTTTAATTTTTAGAAATATGAACCCATAATAATACAACTTATGCTAAATTCCTTTGTGTCCCAGTTTTCCCTGGGGGGGCGGCAGGGAGGAAATACTGACCCTCTTGGTAAATCACTTTCAGCTCTGACAATAAAAAGTACTGGATAAAAGCTAAGCAGTATTACCAGGGATGAAAATGAAGGCAGCTTTCTGCTCAAATAGTTTTTTGGCTAAAACTGGAAAAAGTAAAACTACAAAGCAGATGCGAGTGTACAAAAAAAGTCTTTGGCTGCTGGAGCCCGGGCAGGCGGTGGCTCAGTCACTTTGTCACTCTCTGGGAGTTATGGGGCAGTCAGGTCCAACTCATGGGGAAGAAATGGTGTGTGAGTGCCCTTGAGACACCTTGTGCAGCCTGCACACCCCTGTGTGGGGGTGTCCCACCCCTGTGGGACCCGCCATGCCCTCGGTGCTGCTCTCTCACCTTTCCTCTCCGCAGGTCAGGTGAGGGCTTTGCACTCCATCGAACGGGAGGTGATGACTTCAGGCAGACATGCCCGGGTGAGGCTCCCCAGGCTCGCCGAGGGGGCAGGCGAGGTGAGAAACGAGTCCCTCCTGATCACTCCCCATGAGTCAATGAGCTTAGTGCTAGCCCGAGGGTGTGCCTGATAGCCACGTCCCGGGTGCTGACAGGAGGGGAACGAATCTGGGTTTGGGGGAAAAAAAAGGAAAAGCTTCTTTCTGGGACTGTAACCCCACAGTTAGAGCAGGGCCCCTCCAGGCTATCCATAGCTGGTGTGGGTGTTGCCCATCCTCTTTTCGGGCTGTTTCTGAGCTTTGGTGATGCTGCTGTGTCCTCAGCAGGACAACTCCACAGGAGCTGCAAAGTGGCACTTCTGTATCCCAGGGAAAAGCCGACTTCATGGCCCCATCCTCAGTGCCCAGGTGCTTTCCTGAGTACACGATGTGTTAAATTCAGAACTCACAGAGTAACTAAACTCTCGGAGAGCCAAATTCTCCTTCTTGCTGTAATTCCAGGCTTGGAGCTGTGGAAAATGGTCTGGAAGGGACTTGGGGAGGCATGTAGTTCACCTCAGTTCCCAAGGCAGGATCAGGTCTTCTTATGGGGATCCTTTTTTGTCTAACCTGTTCTCAAAACCATCTGGGGATAAAAGTCCACACCCTCCCTGGGCGATCTCTTCTGGTGCTCACCTGGGCTTTGACTCACAGAATGGTGAATTCCCCCAGTGTGATGCAAGGCGGGGTTATAGAGAAAATATTCCTTTTACAGGAGGCACGGTAAAAAAAATTTGGAGATAATACGTGAGTATCTCACCTGTCTGGTATTCAGACACTCAGTGAGCCTGGGTGACCCAGACCAGGCACTTTAGCTGTAAATAACTTCACAAAGTAACAAGAAATCTGCCCCTCTGTTTTTGAAAACTCTTCCAAAGCCTGCTTTGGTAGGTTGCATTTCAAAATAGAGTCCTACTGGTTCAGTGACACATGTAGCCCTATTTCACCAGAGAGAAGTTCAATGCTCGGCCAACCCAGCTGGGGAAGCTTTAGTTCAGTTTAACCTTGTTAAGGGAAAACTGAACAGCTCATTTTGACTATCTTTTACCTCCAAAGTACATGACTAAACCTGCATTTTTTCCCCTGGTAAAATCCTGTTCCTTCTGGAGAAGCTGAACTGGGCAGACCCCTGGAAACTTTCTGCTGCGCTGGAGGGCGGGAGGGTGCTGAACTTTCTCAGGCTCTGCTGAAATATGGGGCATCTTGTGGAAGCAGAGGAGCACCAAGAAACAAGATGCACGTGGTTTTCCATCCTCTTACCTTGGGTTACTCTGAGACGTGGCCCAGTGAAGAGTGACATGAACTGGCAAGTGCAGGGAGCACTTCCTCTCTCAGGCATTCCTCTGTTATCAGCAAATAATAACTATCCCTCCAAAATATCAGTCCTGAGCCACTGCCTGCTGCTGAGGGAATATGAATGCCATTGCACGGGGCACGGGTGAGACACTACAGCCCAGCCTGTGTTTCTGCCACGAGGAGAGGCAGAGCACAGAGCCTGGGAACCTCTGGGAGCCCCTCCAAGACAGACAGGGCTTGGTGCCTTCCTTGCCCAGCAAAACTCGGGCTTCAAGGAGGCACAAAAATCCATTAAAGGGACAGTGTAGCATGTGTAACCTGAAAAATAACCACTGCACACACTGCAGAGGAGTAAAGTGAGCATGGAGGATGTCAGACAAAAATTTCAGCAGTGTCTCCTTAAAGAACAGCAGCCAGCTGGTGCCTGCGGAGCGCTCCAGGAGCCCCAGCAGGCCACGTTAGCAATGGCATGAAACTTCCTTTTGCAATCCATTTACTCAATGAACTCTAGAGCTCCAGCACTGGGCAGCAGAACACGCACAGAGTCGAACAGATCCCTCCTCACCTTTCAGAACGGGGTCAAACACCAAGTTTAGCTCCCAGGTCATTGCCAGTAAGCGCTTCCCAGTTCCCATTTCTGAGGAAGTGAAACACTTTGGTGGGATCTGGGGCTCCTGATTCCTCTTCGCACGGAACTCGAAGAACTTTCCTGTCCCCTTCACGTGGGCACTTCCCTCTGCCACAGAGTGACCGTCCACCTCCTGGCCACTGCCCCGGCCACCCACCATGGCCTGGGGTCTGGCCACAGCAGCAAGCAGGGAAGGAATAGCCGCCCAAGCAAATTTTTGTCCCCAGGATCCTGCATTTATGTGGCATCTTGGCAGGATGCAGAGAGGGACTTCTGAGGAGCTGATGTCTTAAAGCTCAGCACTGAGGACAGAAAGATAAAAACTTACAAGGAAAATGACATGCAATATGGCTTAGGGCAGCAAAACTACCCATTGTGCAGCCTGGTTAAGCACAGCAAAAACATATACCTGTGTGCAGGGAAGGAGGGAGATTGGGTTTGAATTAAACTGAATTTCCCCTCGACTCCCAGCAGCCAAACTGAAAAATAAATTATTCACCAAGGCTTATTCCCGAAGAAGCCCTGCAGGACTGCAGGCCCAGGCCACTGCCCAGGTGTGTACTATCGAGAGCTCAATTTGATGGCACTTTGCTATCGAGAGGAAACAAATTAATTTTCCTCCTTTGAAACTGGAAGACGCTTGCATTAGGCCATGCATAAAATAAAAATAAGGGGGTCCTGAACGAAATTACTGAGAGCAATAAGTATCCCAAGCCATTGCCTGCTGAGAGCTGAAGGAAACAGAGGCTGAGATGAGAAGAAAATGCAATTTTATGCCCCCTTTCAACTGAAAGTCTTATTAAAACCGTCCCTTTGAGGCTGAGCATTGCTCTCTGTGAGTCAGGGCTGTTTTCTGGGTGTCTGAGGAAGAGGACAGCAAACACCTCACAGTGGGTGCCCTCCTGAGGCGACAGCATCACCTCTGAAACGTGCAGGAGAAAGAGTCCAAAGAGATTACCTGGACCTGAACGGAGCAAAAGAGGCTCCCAGGACCTGCTGTGGGCAGTTTTCCCGTGGTGGAAGCTGCTCAGATGTGCATGAGAACCCTCCTGCTGCGGGTCAGAACATCCAGAGACGATTAAAATACTCGGCTTGAAAGTCTGGGGATCAAATTCGTTTTGGGGATCAAATCTGCTGTGAAAAGTGTGCAGATTTTTGTAAAGAAGATGCTGCTGTTCTAAATTTAAAAGAAAAAAAAAAAGAAGTCTCTCCAGAGTGAGACAAGAGGAACAACTTCCCCCTCGCCTTGTAGCCAAACACAAGGTAATGTTTTGTTCCTGACTAAAACTAAACCATTACAGGAAAAATGTGGCTTATCAGGAAGTTTGCTGTAGGTTTTGACAGTCCAGCAGTGATTTCTCCAGGGATAAGCTGCTCCCTCGTCCTTTGCTGGCGGCAGCAGATGCAGGCAGCCGCCCTGCCCTCTCCCCTGTCTGCCTTGCGGCTTGGTTTAGAGTCACAGAGGGTAAAAAATAGCCTAAGAAATGTGTGCAGGTCTTATCCTGCCTCTTCTTTTCCCTGTCAGGGTTATCAGCCCCACGCTTTTGTCATCACCAGTAAAAAGGGGCAGATCCTGACCTCACCAAAGCCCTGGTGCCAGTGCCAGGGCAGCTGCGGGGAGCCCCGTGTCACACTGGTGCCACGCTCCTGCAGGAGACAGAGGGATAACGGGGCGGCTGCAGGAATGGTTTGCTCGGGGAGCAGCATCCCTGTAAGACCTGCCACAGTTTAATAGACATATTTGGTGACAGTTTTAATTTGGGGAGATGTCTGCAAAACCAGGAAAGGAATAAAGGAGGTTGGTTTCATTTTGCTGCATATCTCTTTCCAAGAGGATATTTTTGATCAGCTTTCCAATGTTAATGCCCTATTAGCGGTGAGGCAAGATCTGACAGAATTGTAATAATGCTTTTCTCATTTATGGTCTTAAAGCACTCAAATCATTTCTATCATAAGTCAATGAAATTAAATTAAATATACAGAGAGAAAGTGTGGGTCAAGTTCTCTGGAGTTTGGGTCATTGCTAATCATGTAGCCAGATTAAAAAACCTTAAAGTTCACGTAAAGTGAAAGGCCAGGCAGAGCTTCACCAGAGTTAGGAAACTGCCGAGTGCTGAAGGAAGGGAACAAAGCGAAAACCAGACAGTGAATCATCATCACTCGTGTGTGCAAAACCCGACTGGGAATTCAGGCAGGGCCTCTTGTTTTGCTTCGCCCATCCCTTTTATTCTTTTTGCAGGTTATTAATACTTGTGCTAAGCAGCTGTTTGAGGTGTCCCAGAAGGGAACTTCCCTCCAAGACTACCTACAGCATTTTTCTTTCCCTGTAACCTTCCCCAGTGTCCCTCCACTCGATCCTCACTGCAGCAGTGCAGGACAAGGTGTTTGGCTGAGCAGGGCTTGCTGAGGTCATTATGAGTCTTTGCTGACCTGACAGGCTCTTGCTCTAGCTGGACATTAAGACACAATTTTAAAGATGGAATTGAATATTTAAGGGTACATTTTAAAAATGTAGAAGGGGAGAAAATGGGGAGGAAGACAATTTCTTCTAAGCGATGTATCGTGCTTCTAGATCTTCTTTTAAAAGGGAGGGACAATATTGGCAAAAGATATTTTCTGGCTGGCAGGCAGAGAGGAGAGTTGAAGACTTGAGGGTAACCTGTCTAAGAAAGGCATGATCTTTTCACCCTTTTTATTTTGGCAGACCAGGCTGCAAATTGCAAGCAGCATTTCTGTCCCGTTGACTGTATTTGCAGTGGGCTTGCCCAGAAGTAGCAGACTAGCTGGGAGTTAAATCACTGTAAAGCAGAAGCCACCAAGGCAAGGGAGGTAAGAACCCAGTGCACTTCAGGACAGGTCAGAATGGGGTTTGTGGTGATGGGGAGCGCTCAGGACGGGTCCTGAGCTGCAGTTGCACAGACAGCCCCAGCAAAGCATCTCAGCACATCACTCCCAGCCACAGCTCAGCACCTGGACCTGCCTGGCAGGCTGGGGGCCCCCTCACCTGCACAGCATCTGCCAGCAGACCTCAGGGATGGGGTAAGGAGCAGTCCCAGCAGCAGCAGCAGAACCTGGAGGGGTAGAAAATGCCCATTATCTCCCAGTCTGCCTTTGGCACAGCCCACTTAAACACCTGTAATTTTCTGAAGACACAGACAGGTTGCTGCACTCTTCAAGAGTACTGCTTCTGGCAAAAACAAAATAAACCAAAAGAAAAAACCCCAACCCAAACTTTACTTTAAATTTAACCCTCTCTGACAGGCATCATATTTTTAGAAGCACTTACCCCCATGGTAATACTTTATGGACGTGCTCAAACACCGTCTGACGTTGCATTGAGGCAAATTAGTGAAGATGGAGGCTCATAAATCCTGAGGAACTACAAAACTAATTAAATGCCTGTGTGATGTACTTGTGTGCAGAGCAATGGTTTGCAGGTCTGTGTTTTCCAGATACCCCAAATGAGCTGTGCTGGCTGCAGGGGCCAAGGAACGGCCTTTGCTTTCCCAGGACCTGCCATGTCTGGAGCTCTGGGGAGCCTGGCACAGGCAGCTTCGGGAGGCACCATGCCGTGATGCCATCACCTTGTTTCCTTCTCATTACAGCCGTGTTTGCTGGGATCAGCAGCATGCCAGGGCTCTGTCACACCCCATCCTCCTTGGTCCCAGCAAATCCTCTGCCCATCCTCGAGTGCTCCCCTGACGGGATGCAGGTGTCCCAGAGCTCACTCCCTGCTCCCGTGCCCTTCCTGGTGGCAGGAATGGCACCATGAGGGACGTGTCCCAGGGTGTTGGGTGTGAGGGCAGAGCTGTCTTTTTCCTCCTTTGGCTCTTCCAGTCACAAAAGACAAGGATCTCGTAGTCCCAGCACTATGTTCATAAACAGGCTCTGAGTCCCGGGCACATCGTGACCCCAGGCTGCTTGGAAGGAGAAAAATGGAAATAACAGAAGAAAAGCTGCCCTTGACTCCTCACATGGTAACTGGTACCAGGAATCAGCATCAATCTGCAAGTAGTTCTTCTCTCCTGAGCAGTTCAGAAGTGCTCAGCGGGCACACCTGATCCCACAGGTAATCGTTCCACGGCTCCTGATTCTTTACAACATTGCATCACTAAATACAATGCTGCACCTAACTGCACAGGTGAGCCTCTCCACACTGGCCAGGGGATGTTCTTGCACGTGGAGTCAGCCAGGGATGGCTTTGCTGGACACACTGGGCTCCAGCAAGCCAGATGAGAATTCTGATTATTCTGAGTAGTTTGCACAGTTATTTTCAGGAATTAGTCAAACAATTAAAATAAAAACCCTGCGCTATTTTTTCCTCATGAAAAACTTGCTGGTTTAGGGTTCTAAGCCCCTGGCTAGGAAACTTCTTTTTTCCTCTTCAGGGCTGGGTACAGCAGAGCCTCCACTGACCTCAGCTGAAGGTGTCTGCACATTATCTTCAATTCAGGCTTTTGACAGTTCTTAGGCTCCATATGTGTCTCTTGCTGTAAAAATGGCTTTTCTCTCTCTGGGAGAACGCAACGAGTTTGAAAAAAATACCCAGAAAAATAAATTTCCTTTTTCCCTTAAAACTTCAGTCTGAAATATTGTTTTGGAACGGAGAAGCCAGAATGGAAAGGAAGTCCCACACTGAAACCACCAAAATCCGATAGGATTTAAGGGAGTGGGATTATTTGAGTGGCTCCTGTGGGTGTATGTTTTCCCTGTGCTCCCCTAAGAGCTGACTCCCAGCATGTGCCAGCTCGGGGTGGGGAGCAGAGGGGGAGATGTGACTGCCTGTGCCTCCACAATGCACCTCAATGTCTTCTCTTCTCTTACAGCTGTTTTTGTGAGTGTGGGTTCTGAGGGACTCTGCGTGTGGGTTTTGCGTGCGAGGCGATTGCAGGGATTTAAAGGGCTGCGTTTGGGGAAAAGCTAAACTCAGCCTCCACGTTTGCGTGCTTTGGATTACACACCCAGGTCTTGCCCACTCACTTTGTGTTGGCTACGGTTTTGCTCAGGCAAAAACTCACCCGGGAGCGTTCAGACTGTCCACATGTGCAAATTGGAGGATTAGCTACCTAACAATTGGTCCAAAAACACAGAATTGGTGATTTACAGGCTCAGCCAAAATAACAGGTCACATTCTCTGATGGAGGAACTTGGCATTGCATTACTGAAATTGGAGGAGCTTTGCAGATTTACACCAGCTGAGGATTTGGGCATAGGTGTTTCCTGAGTGAGAAAAATCCGAAGGGAAAGAACTACTCCATTCAGTTTATTTTTACAGAGCGGAGTCTACAGAAAGTGGTCACTTTGCCAAAGAAGCCGGAATCGCCTCACGGCTGTTGGTGCATGAGCAATAATGCCTTGAGGGGATTCACAAATTTGTGCTGTGACAAAATTCTACCATTCCTGCCAAGAAACGGGAACCACTGCAGTTTAACGTCCTTTTTTCTTTTCCAGAACAGAGGTATAAATGGCATTTTTGTGCTTGGAAACTTCAGGCCCACACTTTCACCCTCCTAATTGAGACTGCATTCGCAGTTGCAGTACAGAACCACGTCCCTCATAACTGCACATGAAGCCACACGTGCACAAGCTTTCCATGCTGTCACTGCCACAAGGAGTGTGCTTCCCCTGCTCTTCGCTTGCTTTATTTTCTTTCTTTCTTAGCTCATCACACAATGTTGAAAGCGTAGGGCAGCCTCTGGGGCTGTCTCATTTATCCAGGGTGTCTCCCCTTCCCTCATATGATTCCCACCTTTCTTCAACGACTTGTAGCTGTGGGATGGGTTGTTGGGATGGAAATGGTTTTGCAGAACCGGCAGTCACTGGAGTTTGAGACCTACACTTCAAATGTGCCTGTAATGTGTCTGTTACTCACTGCTTTGTTCCACCGGGTGTGTCATCTGCCATCTTCCCTTAACCAGGAGCTGTTACAAGGCAAGTTTATTCACCCTTGCCAGGCGCTGGAAGATCAAACCATGTGGGGTGACAACATTACAAACACTTTGCTGGAGGGCTGAAAATACTCTGGAATGGGATGAGAGATTTAACATGTTCACAGAGCCACAACTTGCCAGTGAGAGGAAGGTGGTATCGTTCCAGAGAGCGGAGGAAACCATAACTGGATGAGATGGCAAGGATGAGATGTGTAAGTTACAGGAAATATTAAAATTCAACAAAATCTGCTCTGACACCCAAGCCTCAAATAGCGCTTCTGGGATGGATTAATTATTCAGGCAGAAATCCGCACCCACCCAAGCTTGCTACCTGCAAATCTGCCAAACCCAGCCCAGCACTGCTCCTTTAGATGCACAGCCACCCTTAAAACATTTGTATTAAAATCATACAGCTCTTTGGAGACTCTGCTACGGGGGATTGCAATGTGAACAGCACTGCAAGCAAACCACTGGCTTGGCAGGAGGTAGTGAGGAGCCACGTGCTGCGAGCTCCTGAGAATGTGGACAGCAGAACCAGCTGCACGGGAAGAGCTCAGAGCAGAGGGAGCAGGAAAAAAGTCAGCTTCATGGAAAAGCAAGCAGGCTGTCCTTGGAGAAGGCTACAAGGAGAAACATGAATTTGCACTCAGTTGCTCAGGATGTTGCTCTTGAGAGTCCCTTTCTGAAAATCCTAGAGAGCACTTCCGATGCAACAAAGAATATTACCCAAAAAAACCAGCTTTCCTCTAATTGTGTGTCTCACTTCAGACACACAAACTTTTTTATTTGTAAGGTTAATCTGTTTCCTTTTTTTTGGAGTTGATATGAGGTTTTCCTCAAGGTCCAAGGAGGTACTATGTGCAGTCCTTTGCCTTCTGTTGCAGGGGCAGCTGCCACCTTCCTAGGAAGGCCTGTTTTAGTAATTTAACCTAAAATTCGTTGGCTATTCAAGAGATATCAATGAGGACTCTCACTTTTTCCTGGTCCCTTCCTGTGGCATATTGATGGCTCCTATTGAAGATCTCAGCACAGGGCATTGAGGAGTTGCTGAGTATGACTAAGACTGGAGATAGTGGTGGAATGAAAATGTGCATCTGCCTGATGCTTTCTCATCTTGCCATAATGCACAAATCTGGATTCAGGATCCCCAGAGTCTGAGGCCCAGGTTTTTTTAGTTGTAGCCTTAATCTGGTCTCAGATAAGAAGGCTGGGTTGCCCCGAATGGTCCCACAGCGATTTGCGGTAGAACAGGATGGGTTGTTTCCTTACAAGAACCATGACAACCTGGAAAGGGGAACTCCCAGCATCTGCACACAGAGGAGATTTCAACATCAGACAGAGCCCAAGCCTGGTGAGTAATGGAAGCCAGGGGGGCAGAAGGTCACAGGCTTGTGCAAAAGAGGCGAGAGACACTAAAGAAGGTGGAAGTGGGTTTCCAAGTAATGAGAGGTTCAGAAGAGCCGAGATGACAGCGAGCAAAGACGACAAGGAGGGCACAAGAGACTTCAGGATGATTTTACCTCAAGCTGCAGGATGAAAACATGAGAGGAGATATAAGAGGAAACATTACACAAGCTCTAGGGAAAAATAAACCAGAGATCCCTATAAGAGATTTAACCTGTGTGTCCCTAACACGCTTACCCACACCTCTGCACTTTGGGGAAGTTCAGCCATGAACCCACTTGCACCTTTGCCCTCTGCCCCATTTCTTCTGAAGGATAAAAAGTGTGAAAAAAAAAAAATGAGCTGGTAGGAGGAACGTTCTAGAAATCATCCAAGCAGAAGTAGAGGTCTGACATCATCTTTCACTTGTATCTTGCTGTTGATAAGAAGGTGATTTCCAAATCAATAGACTGTAAAGAGAGATACTCCAAAGGCCTTCAGGAAAATTTTACATGCACAGAGGCAAAGTTGCAGAACTGGGCCCTGAGTGGAATTAAAAATGGTTCAAGCAATAGTATAGAATGTTGAAAAAGCATTTAAGCCACAGTGATAGCATTTTGGGGACATTTGTTAGCAAAACTTAAATATGACCACAAAGAAAGGAAGCCTCTGCACAGTCAATCACCTTAATACCACTACTTAATGAAGGGGATTGGGAATTAGGAAGAGCTGGATGGCATAAAATCAGAGCAGGGGAGGATGGAACGAAGAGGTGATGCCTGTTACCCGGAGATAAAGGGGACACAGAAAAAGAAGAGATCACGAGGGTATCTAGGCAGCTGCAGAAAATCATCCTGCAGAGCAGTGCTTGTGGTGAGAGCAGCGAAAGTGCCTGTGTGTGTAGGAGTGCATGAATGAGATGAATCATTTTCAGAGGCAGAGTCCCGTGAGCAGCAGAACCAACGTAGCCCTCGGACATAAAGCTCAGGACTGACTGACTCGATTTATTGATGTCTCACTGGGGATGAGCTCATACAGCAGGTTCAGTGGGAGCACTGACAAAATCATTTTCCTTAATCATTTTCCTGAACCCAGGCACCTCTTTTCCTAAGACTTATAAGCACTTATTATCTTTCAGCGCGCTGACAAATGGGTTGAAATTGGGTAACAAGTCCAAGGGATATTAGGGAGAAATAGATAACATTCCATAATTTTATTTTTTTAAACCATAGATTTTTTTTAATTGCATTTATCTAGTAAATTACTATGAGCAAGCTGAAGCTGATGGGGCTTGCTCCCAGTTCCACAGCCTCACAGTCTCGGAGAGCTGGGTTATCCTCACCACGTGCCACGTGAATATTCAGCCTGCTGTAACTGGTGATGGTACAACCAGCCCCATCCCTATGGCAAAGGCAATTAAAGGACTCTGGAAGATTTTATTACCTGGAACAGTTGAAACATTGCAAATGTGTTGAAGTATTGATCAAATTTTTGCTGATATTAATTATGTTTTCAGGCATTTTACTACTTCTTCCTTTTCAGCAAAGGCCAGGAGAGGCATCAAAGACCTGCCACAGTGGTGAATGTCCCCATAATGTCCCCACCAGCAGCAGTCAGGAAGTCCTGCTAAAAATCCCATTTTCCTTTTGGGAGAAAAATTCATATTTCTAGGCTTGAGTACTTTGAGCAAAATCTGTATGTCTGAATGGAATTGCTGAGCATTTTAGCCAAGTTTTTCCAAGGGCTTTTACATTCAGCTTCAACAAGTCAAAGAATCAAGGCCAGTAAAATCTTATGTCCTGAGGGATGACCAAGAAAAATGTTTCTAGAAGCTTCTAGAAAATACACTTAGCACTGTGATTGAACCCTGAAGAAATTAACCTCAGAAAAGAGTGAAAATTAGAGCTCTCTAAAGATTTGCTAATTATTCTATGAAATTGAATGGGGAATCTTAAATAGCCGTTAGACTTAAGTATACATTTTTAGACCCATTATAATTACTTCTCATCTACATGAAAGTAATACCCTAAATAGAGCGTGCTGAATGATTGTAAAGGACAGCAAAGTCCCTGTCCAGAGATACTCAGAATCAGTGCAAATATCGGGTGGAAGACAGGGGTAAAATAAGCAAAAAAATGAGCATTACTATAGCAGGCAGATGGCTGTGCTGGGTAGAAAGGGATTTCTCCTCCTGCAAAATATTTGAGAATTTTAAAATGTTCCCAACCTGCATGCAGAGGAAGCCAAATCTTTTCAATGTGTTTTGCTGGAACTATTTTTAAAAAGCAAATAATTAAACAGTTTGGTTTTTGGCAACACCAAAAATTTTTCCCCAAATTGAAAGAAAAATTTGAAAACACTGGAAATAGCCAGAAGCTGGATGTTTTCTGCTTTGGGTTTGTTTGTTTTTAAGTAACTGGAAAGTTCCTTCCAAAAAAACAGAAAAAGCAGAAATTTTTTTTATATTTGTTTGTTTGTTTGCTCGAAAAATAATTTGTGGGGAAACACTTGTGATTCACTGCTCACAGATGAAAATACTTTGGAATTGAATTGTCAGAGCCTGGGAGCTCCTATCTGGCTCTGTCCAGGTCTCCACTGCTCATTAGCAACTCTGGAAACTCCAGACCAGCTCAGCGCAATGTCCTGTGCTTAAAACTAACTTTGCTACTCCATGCCAAGTTTGGAGCAAAGGAGTAGAATAATTTTAATTTTTTTTTTTTTCATCTAAGCGTGGTCAGCCACCTGCCTTGCCTAGATCAAGAAAAGCCTCTTTTTTTTCTGCAGCTGGGCTGGGGAAAGGCCGTGTGCCTCTGCACCCTCACGTGTGTGGAAGGGCTGGCCCTGCACCTCGGTGTCTGTTCAGCAGACACGAGGGCAAGCAAGGACAGGCTTGTAACAAGCAGGGGCACAGGCAAGCAGACTCACAGAAAAGCAGAGCTGGTGTATTTATCGTTACCTTGGGGTTTGTAGTAGCCGAGTACAAAATCTGAAGAACCACCCAGCTGTCAAACAATAATTCATTTTTTTATCTCGTCAGGCACCAGGAAAGTGTTTCTCTTCAGCAATGAACAAAATAAAACTGCCATGAGAATCACTGCAGTCTCACCTTTCCAAGCAGCCCCTTTTGAATGGTGGATAAACAATGAAATTCCTGGGTTTTGGGATACAGGAGCTACACCTCCCTTTGGTTTCACAGGATGTGGTTCCAGGGCTTGTCCCCAGGATAGAAAAGCCAATAAATTGATGGAGGAGCGGAGAGGAGAGGAGAGGAGAGGAGTGGTGTGGGGGGGAAAAGCAGTTAAATGAACTGGAAATAATGTGACTTTCGTCTATGAATGGCTTTTGTGGAAGTTCTCCCACCTGAGATAATTTTCCATGAAAGGATAAAAAGAAGACATTGTTTAATTCCATTAAAGGTGGTGGAAGTAAACTACACATCAGTATTGCTCTCACTCTCTGCACAGAGGGAAGGAGGATCCATTTTTGGACAAATTAAAGCCTTGGTGCTGAAAGTTTGTTTTCAAATTTAGNGGACAGAGGAACTCGTTCGCTGGTTTGGGACCAGGGGGCTGCATCAGGTCCTGGACATTCACACACAACAAAAAGCTGCCCATGGCATAACTCCAGCAGGCAAGGAATATTTCTTCCATTCCTGCATCGTTTTCACTCAAATAAATTGTTGTTAAGCTATGCCTAAAACCTGTGAAAATGGCCAGAGGCGCTTCATTGACAGCTATAGCAATTCCATAGGATTATTGACCCATCCTCAAGAATCTTAAAGAGAAACTAAACCACCAGGAGAGATGTATAGAGCAGCTCAAAGTACAAAATAAATGTGTTCAACTCCATTGCTGAGAGCTCTCCCCGCCCACGATGGACACTCGTAATGGCCACAGAGAATCCAATTGCTTTCAATAGTTGTTGATAAGGAAACAATCTGTTTATTTATTAATTTCTAGGAACTGTTATGGCATTTGTACAAGGCAATATTGGTTTGGCTGCTGTAGATCTTGCACAGACCCCCCTGTTTAACTTTCTATATTCTAAATAGGTCCCATTGACTTTCATGAGTCTGCTTGTAAGTAAAGATAACTTAGAGGATCAAAGCCCTATAAACTGTGTCATTAAATTTTAAGAAGTCAGAAGCTGCACGTTCTCTTCCCTGGCTGTACCAGCATCTCCCATGAGTGCTAATGAGACCAGTTCTCATGGCACTGTTCTCCGGACATCAGAAGACACAGATTTGACTTTAGGCTTGATTGCACAGATGAAAATAAGCAATAACTCATGAAAAATCAGTGTAGGTACACATGGCAGTCAGAATACAGCTGATGAAGTTCATGCTCGTGCTGAGAACCCTCCTGAAGCTCAGTTCTCTACTTAAAACACACGATGCAGCTGGTCTGTACAGTGGGCGAGTAGAGCTCATTAGAATTGATTCTCCATGTATTTGTCAATAATTCCAGGAGAAGAGGAAAAAAAACAACAACAAAAAAAAAACCAACTACGCTGAGATGAACAGAGTGATTCAGCTCAGGAATGTGTGGGAAAGATGACTCAGATTTTAGCCAGTGACTGTCTCCTCCATACCCTGTAGGAGAGGTTTCCTGGAAATCGGGCAGGGTTTTACTGATAACAAGGTCTCATGAAGTAGGAAGTAAGAAAAGAGAAGTGGGGAGGGTTTTGTCTTTCTAGCACCTTTTCAAGCCAGTGCGGAGGTGTGGAAGAGAAGAGGATGAAAGCATCAGCCCAACACTGTGTTTTTACTGCTGTCTTCAAAACAAAAAGATGGAAACTGCTGAAGAAGCCCCAAGACAAAGATTGTTCCAGCAGATGCTCTTTGGCTCTACCTAAAGTGCAGAAGGGAGGACAACTTCCAGGGACTCCGGGACTGGACACTTCCCACCACAAGCACCCCTGGCTGTAGTTTCCACAGCCAAGAGGGACTGAGGGAGCTCTGCTGCATCCCAGCCAGTTCTGCCAACGAGGAGATGGGGGCCAGCCCCACAGGGCATTCCTGGAGCCACTCTGCCCGGCAGTGTCTATGTGACAGCTCAGGGGACATGACAAACACCCCGGGTGGGACTTCTTGCTTCCCCTCCCAAGCTTTTTTGCGAGATACCATCCAAGACGAGCAGCTCCTGAGTCACCTCTGCAGCCCTTGGCTGTCACCTCCTTGCAAAGGCACAGCTTTCCCTGAATTCTCTGAGCATTCCTGCAAAATGGGATTTTATCCAAATAAAGAAGCCAGAATTTGAAGGGAGATGAATGAGAAAGAAGTCAAGAGGCAAACTCGTGTCACCACACAGCAAACACTGCTTTTCAGGACGAGACAGGGGGTAGCAGCCAGTGCAGGTTCCAGGCAGTGCCAAAACCTCAGGGGACACCTTTTGCTGGGACAAACATCGCTGGAAAGGTGGATGGTAAAACAAGCATATCCTGGGCAGGGGGCACCAATAAATCATTCATGAAAAGAAGAGGAAACATCACAGCCAGGGCAAAGAGAATGCTAATTTGCTTTGCAACCTGATCAAATGGAATGACTGGCCTTGAGGGATGCAGCCATTTTGGGGGTTGATTGCTGCAGTTAATACAGAGCATTAACTTTGCAGCTTTGCTCCAGGCAGAACTTGTCCCAAGTGATCTAAAACTTTCAATGCACTTATTCTATCAGAAGATTTGTGTGTGTGTGTGAGACTGCCTAATTAATGAGTTTCTTTTCAATATTAATATGCAGAAAAGTTTACTGCCTCAAAGGTGTGTCAATATATACATTTTTCTGGTTAAAGAAGCTTGCCTTTGGCTATTCTAAAATATAAAAACTATTAATTAAAGTATACAGTGCTTTAGAAAAAAAAAGAGATCGAATCGCTGAAGTCTTTGGGGAGAATTGCTGCAGAATTTATGCCCAATGTCTCAATTAATTGATATGCTAAAGTGAGCAACCCGGAGTATTTTAGTAAAGATTTTTCACAAGGCTTCACCTATTCCCTCTCAACCATCAAAGAATGCTGTTGAGTGATTTCAGACCAGGTGGAATCAAGAAAAAACAAATGCACAAACTCCTCCCAAACCTGTTGAGTTGCTCCTTTCCCTGCACAAGGAGCTGCAGGGACCTGGGAAGCGTGGAGCCCTCATGGAGCTGCAGGTTGTGCTCTCCCCACCTCAGACCTGTGCCTGTCAGAGGCCAAATGCCACCAGGTTGGTCCTTTCCCAGTCATCCTCTGGCTGGTGCCTTCCAAGGCTGGCGTGGCCCGTCCTGACAGGAGCAGCTCATTGCAGAGTGCAGCCTGTCCTCAGCAGCACTTCCCACCCTGCGCCTGGGACCCGGGAGACGCCAACGAGGATGGAGAAGTAACATCATTGCTTTCATTTTTGCATACGGGAAGCTAGGTATGAATGCAAGACAGGTCTCCAAAGCGATTTCTTCATTATTTTGTCTTGCCTAAAGAGCTTCAAAAACAATTTTCTCCAAGTGATTTTTGTCAGAGGTTATAGAGGAAGCCTCTGGAAAAGCCAAAGGCCAAGAGCTGTGTACAAAGCCAGTATTTTAACTGTATAACTATCCTTTCTCCCCAGTGGGTGCCTGTATAAAATATTTACCAAATTATCCTTCCCTTTCTTAAATTTCCCATAGCATATGATATTATCCTTTCCTACCTGGAAAATCCTGCCATAAACCTCCACCAGTGACTGCTTAATATGCTGAGCACAGCCTTGCAAAGCCCTTCAGAGAGCCCTCCCAGCCTGTCTGGACCCCAAATTACTGCCTGCAGACACTACAGCAAACATTCCAGGAGAGTGGAAGGAAGTAAAATCTCTTATCCTAATCAGTCTGATGAGCTGATGAGGGAAAAGAGCCGATGTCCACAGAGCAGAGCTGGAGTAAAGGGCAAGAAATTGTGGCTGCTGTAACAATATAAACAGCCCAGGAGTGTCTTCTCACAGTGAGACGCTTGGGAAATTTGGGTGGGCTTCTTCAGCAAAGATCTTCTGGCCAGAAAAGTCTTATTTTGCAAATATAGTGCTACGGTTTTGGGGTTTTTTTTTTCCTGAGCAGGTGATAATTATATTTCATGTGCGGGGTTTCCGTAAGCACAAGCTGGCTGGTTGCTACGAGGTGATAGAAGCAGTAGCTGGTGCAGAGAGTCTTTGGGCTCCTTTGGTTTCCTGCTTGCTAGGGCTAAAAGAAGGATGGGAGAGAAAGCCAGGAAAAGGAAAAACTGTGAACTATGCCTTTTCTTTCTTCCCCAGCTCCCTGTAGTTGCAAGGCAGGTCCTCGCAACCTAAGAGATAAGCAGCTGCTCAATGTAGGAGCAGTAGAGTTAAAAAAAAATCATGTGCTTTATAGATGTTATTTGATCTCTAATAAATACACTGAATATGGGATTTTTGCATGGTGCTTTGATCTCAGGGAAGCATATTCCAGCCGAGTTGCTGCCACCCCTCTAATGAGTGGTGTTGGAGGCCCGACACAAACCGCGGCTGGTAGAAGTGGGGAGGAAGAATGCAAACTCTGGCATCCCCGCTCCAAAGTAGGTCAGGCTCCTCCAAAGGCAGCGGCACCACGTCAGTGCTCCCGTGGTGGCAGACGCCCGTGCAGGGTGAGGAGCTGGGGGCAGGTGAGGTGTGAGGGGGCTCGGAGGCTCCGTTGGCGCGGCAGAGCAGCTCCATATGGCTCAGCCGTGGTCACAGCTCCGGAGAGAGAGCTCTGGCAGCCCAGGCTGAGAGCTGCTAAGGGCTGAGATGTTGCTACAGCAGATGCCTCGTGTCTGGTACAAACCTATCCTGGACTTGCTTGCAAAATCTGAAACTGCCAGCAAAACAAAAAAAAATAAAATAAATTAAAATTTTTTATTCTAGGATTGGCGCATAACTTGGACTGTGCAAGGCTTTAGAGGCTGAGCTCCAGCTGTGTTCAGCTGCAACCACATCCAGGTGCCTTCCAGCCCTGTCCAACAGCGTGACTGCTCACACAGGTACCTCCCTGACTCTGCAGGAACAGACACTGGGCTCTCCAATGAGCCCTGACTGGGTGCCAGGCGTTTGGAGAGCCAAGCTGCTTTATCTGCACAGCTCAGAAGACTCCCCACACACATGGGCTTTTTAGGATCAGGAACACCCGTAGGTCTAGGGGAGTCCTAATTCACAGCTGACATCCAAGGTGCTGCAATCACATCACTAATAGACCAGCTAAAACAGGAAAGGAGCCTTTACCTGCTGCCAGCTCCTGTAATAACGTGTCCTAAGAGCACTTTCTTGCTCTTTCAAGTCATGCACACACAAGTTACTTTACAAAGTGGTCTCTTGTCTGAGCCTCACAAACTTGTTTTACTTATAAGGTGTCTTAGATTGGAGCAAGGACTGCCAGAGGGGAAGCAGGGTTACACGGGATTGCACCACAGAAACCACCCAGCTGCAGTGGATTGCTCTTTTTGCCATGGGCTGACTTGCTTATGCAGGTCTGCACTGTTATCAAATGTTTGTTACGACACGGGGAAAAAAATACTGAGCTGAGCCAGGCCTGTTCTGTGATCTGGATTATCCACTCTCTGTTTCCCCACGGGAGCTTTATGGAGAGAGTTTTCTGTGCTAACCAAAGAAACCCTCATCCTGAAAAGCCGATCTGTGGGAGAAGAGACTGGCAGGAACTGCCTTTAAAGAGAGTGTTTCAGGCACCGGGAGCGGCGTGAAAGATGTTATTAGTCCTTCAGCTGGAAAGGCTCAGATAGGATAGGCCTGAGTGCCAGCCTACAGGCTGTTAGCATCCCTCTAATTCCTCTCTTAACTTGTCAGCTGAGTAAGGGACAGTATTGTGTTTCTGCTTGTTTCACTTTATTATTTGAAATTTTAGAATGGAATCGGCACACCTGAAGCTTTGACAATCTGTCTGCAGGAGATGGGCTGGGATTCGAGGAAACTGCTTTTGATCCTGTCTGCTGGGTGTGGGTTTTCCCTAAATCTCATTTCCTATTGTAGTTTTGGATGGCTTCTAACTCCAATTAGCCTTACACAAGAAAAACAGGGGGCTGAGTTTCAGAGGATGTCTTGCAGGGGCAGGGGTATCATAACTCTGTGTTGGACAAGGCTTTTCTATCTTCCACGCCTCCCTTCCCTCCAGAAATTAGGATTTTACCTCCTAAAACATGAGCTTTTTTACAAGCAGTTTAAGGGCTCTTCTACTCTCAGCGTTCACCATTTTCAGGTTTTTGCCACATCCATGCTGGCTGGAAACCTTCTCCTCTTAATTAATGCTGGAACTCTGGTATATCCATATGACTCCAAGGTCTAGGGTTTTAAGAAAAATGCCAGGTGTCATGAGACTCCTCATAAAATCATGACAGTTAGCAAGCTGAATACACAAAGAACAGTCTTGTACCTTTTTTTTTTCTCTAAAGTTACTTCTATTTTAGTGCAAGGAATCCTAGAAAGAAAAAGAGAAAAGTGCCCACAAAAGATCCTTGTGTCACGAAGCAAACCCTGGAATAAAAGTCTCGGCTCTGTTCCCCTAAAAAGAGGTAGGCTCTGAAGGTGCAGTCTATCAGACAATACACCAGTTTGTAAAGGTACTGGAAACACTTGTTGGAAAAGCCAGAAGCTGCCAGTTGAAAACCGAGGGTTTAAAATGTGAAGGATCAAAATACAGCAACATTAAACCCTTAAAAAAGAGGGTAAAATTGAACAAAGAATCCGGGCTGTGACTGCTTGTCCTCCAGTAATTCTGAAACCTGGCTAAACATAGAAAAAGAGGCCCTGAAACTTCTCCTGGACAGAACTGGTGTTTATAACTTGAAATGGTGATGCTGGATGCTTGACTTTTCATTACAAGCAGATTATTAATGTTTTCCCAGCACTGGTGTGTCACGGAATTTAAACCACTGTCATGAAGAACAGTGTCATTCTGTCAGCTGTGAAATGTCTGTGGCAGCAAAGTCTGCGAGGACTCTCCCCACACAGGGACCTGCCGTGGTCCATCCCCATCCATGGAATACTACAGGTGCCTGTGGAGGAAAGGTGGGGATATTGTCCTGTTTGTTCTCATTTCCAGGAATAAACTCCTCCATTCACCAGGGCTGCTTGGAGAGCTGATAAATTGTCTTTGGGTTTTGTTTGGGGTTTTTTTTTTTTTTTCCATTGACAATAACTTTTTCAGCATCACAGACCTCTGTGGCCAATTTAATCCCGGTCATCCTGCTCCTCTGATTGCTGGGGCTGATCTAGAGCGCAGCTACCGCGGGGCCAACCCTCTTAGCAAGGCTCTTCTTCAAGGGAAAGAGCTGTTAACCCAAATTACTTGGCAGCTCTAAGAAATTCTAGCAGGTAATTTTTGCAGTGCTGTCAGTCACTCTCAGCCCCCGTGGCTGCACTAGTTGCTCTGAATAACTACAGTAGCTCTGATCATGAATTACTGTGATTTGTCAGCAGTAATATAAACCCAGGGAGGGTTTTGATGCTTTTGCCAGCAACGTGTGAAAGAAAAAATATTTGAGTGAAGTTGTCTAAGCCAGGTTGGGTAAAGAAAAGGGGGTTTAAAAAGCCAACCTGACCTGCCCAGATTTATTTCATGCAGTGGTGAAACTAGCCCACTGCCTGGATTTAAGGACAGTGGATATATTTAGTCTTCTTGAATAACTCCTGATGGGTGTTGGACTTCTTCCCCCTGGAAATTACAATACAATCCTGCATACCATCTAAATAATGCAACAACCTACTGTAATATCTCTCTTCTTGGAACAATTGTGTATAACACTGGAAAAAACAAAGCATGTCTCTGAAAACAAAAATGTCCTTCCGACAAGAATTGCTACAATTCGGACAGTGGGAGTTTTTCCACTGCTGGAGAACAGAGCAATGCCACACGGAGCAGGAGACAGGGAATCCACACTGGTCCTTAAGTTTCAGATCCTGACCTCTCTGCTGAACCGTGCAGAAATTTAATGTCCAAGAGCTGGCCAGAGCCCTTCCTAGGTCACTGCTGGAAAACCTGAATGATGTTTTTTGGGGCCAAGTGGAAGCTCTTGAAGCTTGCTGATCTTATCTAAAGAAAAAAGTCAGGTAGCTGCAAAGTGAACGATGGCAATTTTCATTACTATTATATGTGTAACTATATATGTAGCCATATATAGTAAAATACGTAATTACATTGTGAGTTATATATATAATTACATCTATTTTTTCAGTCACCCAGGTGTTAGGAAAATTCCTGCTGAAAGTTCTCCTGTTGCAGTGAGACCTTGAAGGAGGATGACCACATTTACCCCTGCAGCTCAGGAGCCTCTTGCAGAATTTGGTCCAGTTTTTCCATGGACTCTCTTACAAACCTGTGTCCTCTGGTGAGAGTTTGAAAGGACTGTGCTCCAGTGTGCATTGAACTGACTTTCCTTCCTCCTGCATCTGCATATGCTGTGTGACAGGCGAGTGGCTGAAGGTTAATTGTTACTCTAGGATATTATGTTCCTTCTCTCTCTTGTTAATTCTGGGGATGGGATGGGGAAAGAAAATCCCACATACTTGAAACCTTGCTGGAAACGTCTCAATGGCTGCTTAAAACAAATGTTTGTCCTAAAAGAAAACAAAAAAAACCAAAAACAAATAAACACAAAAAAAGAACCACAAAAAAACCCAAACAAAACACCAAACAAACAAACAAACACATCCATTCCAAAGGTACTTCTCCTTTATAAAATCTTACATTAAAAAGCCAAAATTCTTACCTGGTGCTTTTGGTGTGCCTGTAGCTGAGAGAATAGGTCCAAATCAGGCATATCTATCACTTTTTTTTGTTGAGGCTTTTTTAGTGTTATCAGAAGCTTCATTTCTTTGCCCTCATTAACGTCTGAGCTTCTCTGTAGCTTGAACCCCTGCTTAGCAAGGTCAGAATCACTACAAACAACTCCAAGGATGCCAGGGAGGCACATCATTAAAAGAGGCATCTTCCAATTTTTTTTGATTCTCCTGAATAAAGAAGCCCATTCTGCTGATTCCACCTGCAAACTTCTCGGGGTGGAAGGGAAGAGCAGGAAACACGGGAGTGGGAAGGAGAGAGAGCAGGGGGCAGAGGCTGGCTGGAGCTTGGGCTGGCCCACAAGCTCCAACCCACTGCCCGGCTGCCTG
Organism: Mohoua ochrocephala; assembly: GCA_013398855.1. NCBI lineage: Eukaryota > Metazoa > Chordata > Aves > Passeriformes > Acanthizidae > Mohoua > Mohoua ochrocephala. The sequence continues at coordinate 595,737 of VZTA01020750.1, forward strand.
TCCTCCAGCAGCAAGGGGCCTGAATGATGCAGCCATTTGAGCTTTTGGTGATCCCCAAAAGTGTTTCCTCCACGGGCTACGGAGTAGATGATCCATTTCCAGCCCAGCTGAAGGGGATCAGGGGGTGAGGGCAGCTGAAGCGGCCGTGACACCACGCTCCTGGAAGAGGCAGAGCCGTGAGGTGCACATTAAGTGACCGATGAACTCCCTGCCAGGTCCATTTCCAGCTCCATCCTTTTAAATCCAGCTTCTCTTTCACCCATGTGAGCCACGGGGGAGTGAAAATGTAAGGGTTTCTACCCAATTACTCCTCTCTTTAATGGTGTGGGAATCTGGGGAGCTGCTCGATAACTACCTGAGGTGGAGGCAATATTCAGCATCCGGGGAGATTTATGCCCGTGACCTTCTGGCTGTGAGGTGGCAGAGCAGCCCCTGCTGAGCTGCATCTCATCTGCATATTCATGGCTCGTTTGTTCACGAAAGAAATGACTGGGTTAGAGATGGTTTGAAGGACACTGACCACGGAGCTGAAACACGCTCAAGTTGCTCCCAAATTAGAACTCCATCGTTTTTCATAATAAATTGGCAACCACCGTAAATCCACGTGCACCAGTGTTGTTATTGGAAATGCGATGTATTTTATTGGATTGGGAACATTTTGCAGCTATCAACCTGTCAATTATTTTAGCACAACACCAGGTTTCTCATGATGATGGATGGTGATTCTAAATAATTTTTATAAAGTATTTCTACTTACACTGGTGTCAGGAAACCTGCCTGCCTGTGAAATATTGTGATTTTTGAAGCACTCACCTGATAACACTCCTTAATTGTGTAACATTAATCTGTGTGTCAATCAAATGCTTGCAGGCTAATACATGGAATTTTTTTTCCTGAGGTTTTCACAGAGGGGGGAAAATTAAGATCATAGAAAACTGTTGGCAGCGTATGAAGGAAGAAGCAATGCCAGACTTGTAACCAACCATGAAAATGCATGTCATGAAGAATAAAGAAAAGATGAACCTTCTTCACTAATGAACTCTACTTTTACTCAGAAGGAAGATGTCTTCCAGCGACACGTTTTTTCTTTCTCTCTCTTTCCCCCCACTTCTAACACAATGAGTGAAAAAAAAAAGGCCCAGTTTTACATGTCTTGAGCAGATTCAAACATCTGTAAATAAAGAAGGTGCTAGACATTAGATACCTGCTCTTTAAGTTTCAAAGTCCTTTTCAGAGATTAGTAAAAGATATTATTTCATCCCACAGAAATGAAAATTAAGTCATATGAAGCTGCTTTAACCAAAAGCACACAGTAAGTTAGAAGCAGGGAATATGAAGTAGTACAACAATGTCCCAAAAATATCTGGAAGGTCAAGTACACCAAAAGATGATACCTCAAACCTAAAAGTGTTGGCCACTTTTGCCCACAGCCAGAAGGGCTGTGCAGGACAAGGAAAGCTCCAGGGACCACAGCACAGCAAGTCCTCTGCTTTGGTGACACTTTGGTGACTCCTTCACCCCTGGCCAAGAAGAGCCACCCCAGAGGGACAGTCTGTGACCGTCCCTGTGCTGGGGTTATTGGTGCTGCTGCACCCAGACCTTTCGGTGAGCCTGTGCCAGCGTGGAGTCCCTCAGCAGCAGGGAATAAATCCTCTCTCAAGTGGTGCTCAACCCCAGCTCCCTCCTGCTGCCGCTGCTGCTCTTGGCTTTATTGCATCAGGAGGTTTGGGGCCACAGCCCCATTTACCTGCTGCTGAGACTGGGGTGAAAAAAGATCTAAAGGTGCAAAGGTGCACCCCCTGTGGTCCTGCCAAGCCCAGCTGCTTGAAGCAGGATGTGCTGGATCTGCAGAGCTCCTGTGTTGGCTCCCGGTGTCCATCTCAGTGTGACCCTGGGGGGCAGCTCTGCCCCTGCCCCTGCCCACTGCCCATCCAGCAGCACTGGCCACTCGGAATTCCTGGGGCAGGACTGGACTCCAGGCAGTCTGGCACTATTTATACACCAGGCAGCCTTTTCCAGCCATTAAATTGATTTTATATGTGCAAGCCTGTTTCGGCAATTAAAGCAAAAAAACCTTTATAGCTCTTTTGGTTTGAATTGGGCCGGTTTCAAACCCAGGTACTAAAATGGATAAAATTATCTTGAAAAGCAAAGGAATTACACTGTGCTCTGAGCTCCTCCGCATCATGTTATGAAAGATACAAAGATAATATTTGTATAAATTAAAGCTATTGGAGACGTATGGTATTTCAGTTTCTGCTTCATTAAGTTGTCCTCCAGCCCTGAACATCCCCAGATCTATTCTGCAGCACTTTTCTATTTTAAATTTAATCTACCCTGCTGAAGAATGAAAGCTTAAAAGGATATTGCCTCTTTAAATTAAATGTGGAAAAAAATAACAATGGTGGAATTCTTGCTGAAGTGAATGCAATCTATTATAGAAGTTCTAGAATTCATAATATTTTCATCTGTCCTTTAGCCTCCCCTCTAGTTCAGCAGTATATTTCTTCACTGTTTCACTAGCACCACAGTTACATTTTTTTTCATTGATTGTAAGAGCAGAAGAAGCCACTGTGACCATTTAATCTGATTTCACATGTATAACAGACCCTAGGACATGTCAGGATTAATTCCTAATTTGATTAAAACAACTTTTGGAAAAATATCCAAGCCTTTTCCTACAGTTTCCAAGTAAAGGATTAGACCTTCCTCATGAGTTGTTCAAATCACCCATTATTTTAGCTTTATCATGACAAAAAGTTCACTGTTTTGAGGTGTGTATTTCATCTTCCTCTCATTTGTAAATGTTGGGTCATTCCTCCTTGAGATTTTTTTTGCTCTATGTGGACTGGATGACAATCAAATCACCCCTGAAGCTTCCAATTGGTGGCAAAAATATCAGGACCCTGACATTTTCCCTGTAATCCTCATAACTTTTCTAAGAGCCCTTTCACCAGCTAAACAACCATGCCACCCATACCAGCCAGAAAGAGACGAAGCAAAGATTTAAATCATTCCCTCGTGGGGATTATCCACTCCCTTCCGTCCCATATTGGCATTTGCCTCCTTGCCACATGCAGAATTTTCTCCCAGGGCTGGGCATCCAAAGCTCTCCTTTCAATCAGAGGCCCCAGCTCTGGCTGCCTGGGGGGCAGAAGGCAGGGACTGGGCTTGCTCCAGCACCCAGAGGTGCCAACAGCCATTCCCAGAGGGGCCAGCAGCCACTCCCAGAGGGGCCAGCAGCCACTCCCAGAGGGGCCAGCAGCCACTCCCAGAGGGACCAGCAGCCACTCCCAGAGGGGCCAGCAGCCACTCCCACAGGGGCCAGCAGCCACTCCCAGAGGGACCAGCAGCCACTCCCAGAGGGGCCTGGCACCGTTACTGCCCTGCTGTGCTCTGGCAAGGCTGCTCTGCTTTGCCCAGAGGAATCTGAGCCAGAGGGAAGGAAAGAGGCTGCAAACCTGCATCTGCAGGTGAATGGGCAGGATGTTACACACGCACTCAGTGCATAAATGCTGCTGCCACATCTGGTAAATCCGATGGGAATGCTCTGAGAACACCTTAGCAAATTGAGCCTTAAGCCAGGAGAGGCAGAATAATACCTGGTTTTCATGAATGTGAAGTAGACTTAAGCTGGAGAGAGGCAGCAACCTGCTCCTGGCTATCCCAGGAGCACAACTGCAGGGGCCTGCAGAACTTTACTGCTAATGCTGCTGGTGTCTCCAGCCTGTGGGCTGCAGGGACAGCCTGCTGGGGATTTTATGAATCTAAACAGAAGGCCTAATTTTCCTAGTTTCCCTAATAGGTGTTCAACTTCTTGGGTGTTTCTGGGTCATCGGATCTTTGAAGGACAGGGAATGGGGAATATTGCAAAACGTCTTGGAGTTATTGTCCTGCTGGTAGAATAGAGTTCCTCTGCAGGCAGGTAAGTTCCTAGAAACAGAATTAGGAGAATGTGGGTGGAACAGGCACACGGAGAGGTGGCGGGATCTCCACCTTTGGAGGTTTCCAGGATTTACTGAGGCAAAGTCGTGGCTGACCCAAATCTGGTGTTGGCAACAGTCCTGGCTTGGAGTGGGGGGGTGGGTGAGAGACCTCCCACCAGCACTTCTGTCATGTGGGAGCGTGGAGGGGCACACTCAGGGAGGGTTTTCCAAAGTCATCTTGGAGTCATCAGCAGGTTCCCTAATGGAAAGCAGCTCCTCCTGCACTCAGGCTACGAGAGAGCACTCTCGTGGGTGTTCTCAGTGAGAGTGCCCTGGGAAAAGGCAAGTGCAGGCCAGGGAGGGGGAATTAAACTGTGTCACTGAGAACAGCAATTAAAGAAGCCAATTGAGATTTCAAGGAAAAAGCATGAATCTATAGGGTATATGAGTTAATTAAAACAGAAGCATCATCTCCAGGCCTCTTTCATTCACAGAAAGCTTCTGTTTCTTGCTAAAGGCACATTGAACTGGCGACAGTAGCTCAATACAACTGTGGTTGCTTTTGGAATGATGTTGTTAGTTCAGAAGAGGAACACACCCCTTCCCTGGAGTCCCAAGTTCTTGGCTGGAGGAGATTCCAGCCCTGCTGTACTGCATGTTCAGGGTGGAGCAATGTGATTCAAGCAAAAGCAGATACTGGTTACAGCTTAATTGCCGCTGCAGAGTGTGTCTTCCCTGAGTTCAGCTATCTCCTGGCAGGGGCACCTCACCCCCCTTGGAGGCTGGGGTCAACCTCCAGCCCCAGCAAAGTCCAATGTCCAAATTCCCACAGACTCTGCTCTCCCGGGAATGTGGTTGTGTTTTATGCACAACGGGGCCTTCACTGCCTTTCTTCCGCATCCCCTTCGGATGACAGCAGCAGGTTCACTGACCACATCCACTCACTGGTCAGCTCTGAGCCATCCCTGAGAGGGGCTGTTCTCCCACAGATGATGTTTGTGAAAGGGAATACACGACAGGAGGACTTGAGTAGATTTTGGGTCCACTGCTGCTGGAGCCGAAGGGTAACAAAGCAAAACACCAGAAAAAGCTTTACATTCAAAGTTATTTCGGTTTGGTTTTAACTGGGGGAGGGTTTTTTCCTCCCACTTAATGAAAAAGGTCTTTTCCTTGCCATAACCAAGAAAGGAGGCTGCAGCACTTGGCAAACAAACTTCTATTAAGTGCATTTGCTGGAAATGTTTATACTTTGCTCTTGACAACTGTCTTGAATATCCCGAGCATTGCACTGTACCCTGCATAATTCTGACACGGGAGCAAAGTCCTTGTGGAGGAGGTGACAGTGTCATTCCTTGGGACTTTTTTTTCTTTTTCTATCTGTCACTTGTCTATCTGTCACTTATTTTCTTGTTTTGGAAAATATTTTCCTGCTCTCCAGGGATTCTCTCCCTCCTCTGGTTGAATTTAACAACAGGAGGAGAACATCTTTGCAGGGAGTGAAGAGGAGGTGGGGAACTCCGTAAGAGCAGGGAAATCACCACTACCTTCCATGCAAACTGGCAGATGTTTAACAAGGGGTTCTCTGCCTTCCTCCAAAACTCCCCTTCTGCAGCATGTTGCCTGGAAACCCTCTGCTTCTTCCCCTTTCACATTTAATTACTGCAAATTGCTGAAAACTTTATCTAAACTCCTATCAGACAGACAAATCACCATTTGATTAAGGCAGACAAATGGTCCTAAGCAATTCGAAAAGCTGATCTCTGCTTGCTTTGGGGTTTTGGAGGGTTTTTTCCCTTACCGTCAGGATTCAACCCAGCACTTCCCAAGCTGAGTAACAGGAATCTGGGCTGATCCAGGAAGGGCCTTGCTCTCTGGTTTTGTATATGATTAGAAGATAAGCAAGGATGTAGACAGAGAGCAGCATAAGAGACTTGTTAAATGAATATGAATGTGTCCTCTGGCAGCTAAACAGATTGTGGGTGTTCGCTGGCCCCTGCGAAATGGTGCTGGTGGTGGGGTTATCCTTCCAGACGGGAGTCCCCGTTACAGCTTGGCTTCTCTTCCGCAGGCCTCCGAAGAGAGGCGGTGAAACACAACCCATCCGGGGCAGGATTTACTCTTTGCCCCCAGCCTGTGTCTCTGCAGGCCGGAGGTGGGGATGACACATCGCGTGGGGAGGGAGCCGGAGGGCAGGAACCCGTCATCTCGGTGCCATGCTAATGCCGGGGTTAAATCAGAGGGTGGCGGTGGTGCCGGGGCTGGCACGGCTCCCTGACACAGAGGTTGCATCCACACAGGTGTGGCTTCACAGCAGCTGGGTTCCCAGAGCAGAGCCTGCAGCCCGTGCCCAGCTCCTACACGGGGCAGGAGACCTCGCAGTGCAAAGATCCACCCCACGGAGACAGGAACACCTCCGACGGGAAGGGCAGAACCAAAGGTTTGGAGGTCTGAAACCCTCTCTCTCACACGAGGGAGTCAAATGAGAAGATGAGTGCGAACCAGGGCCGAGCCCCGGAGTTTGATTCCAGTTGTCTTTTGTGAAGAAGTTTCATCAAAGGCCGTGAAATGCACACTCTGAGCATCATTTGCAGTCTGGCCCCCAGGACCTTCTCAGCTCGGGGAACAGGCTGCACCATGAAGCTGCTGGGAATAACTCACTCTGCTGGGACTGGAGTCTCCAATTTAGAGAGGCTGGACAAAGCAGAAAGACTAAATCACCCAGATGACTTCTAGCAAGAATAGTCTCCCCCAGGTCAGGAATGCAGGCAAACCTGACCCGAGGGCTAGCTGCCCTCAGGGCTTGCTTTTATTATTATTTTTTCCCTCTGACAAACGCCTGGCTGCTGATTCCGCTGCTACCCAGTTTTCACTGCCTCCGCAAAGAGCAACGAGCTGCAGAGGCCCCAAAGAGTTAATTCAGACCGAAAACAAGAAGCAAAACAGCACCCTAGAGCCAGGCTTTTCCCCCCTGCTTGTGAGAATCCCTGTTCCCATACAGCTCTGCACACTTGCAGCCCTCCCAGCGAACAGGTTGTTTGTCTTTCAGTGGATCGGAGGGAGTCTGTGTAAACCTCCATGCAACTGACTTTAATTACCTGCCAAACCTGCACCAGGGCATAAGCCCACATATTGTATGTGACATTACCAGTAGAGCAAGTACTGGAATGCAGGGGCTAGAATAATTTGACAGCTAACATAAAGCACCATGATTTATATTTTGGTTATATTGAGATTTTTTTCCCCCCTCTTTGAGCACTCATATAAATATTTACTCGGATCCTAGGACCTTGCTTAACCCTCACAGTGCCGCGTTTCATCTTCTTCCTTTTTTCTTTTTTTCTGGTATTTTTGTTTTTCAGCAGCTACTCCAAAAAATGTCTTTCATTATAAAACACAGAAGATTTCAACCAAAAATAACTTCACCTTTAAACCGTTTCATCTGTAAACAATGTGATTCAGTAATCTTGATATATTTACTGTAGACTTCAATTGAAAACAGATTATGGCAATGGGTTTCTTTTAAAAGATACATGACTTTTTAGTAGGATCATTGGGTTTAGATTCTGAAGCAGACATCAGCTGATGCCTCTGCTTTGTTTTAAATTTTACCCAAGCTATTTCATTAATTATTGAGCTGAGTAACATGACTATAAAGTCTGTTTATTTCAAATTTAAACTTCTCTGCTATTTAAGGATTCTTTCTCTTTTGTGTCCCCCCATGGTTTTAGTCTCCGTGCAGCAGGACAGAAATCACTGCATGAGAGAGTTCTGGTACTACTGCAAATCAGAAAGCCATAGACATTATTGTTATTATCATGATTCCTGTCTGTCTATATGGCTTGAGCATGAGTCCCTGATTACGTAGCCCCAGAGGCTCACAGGTATATGCTTAATACCCTGCTCTTTTGGGTGCCTGACTGGAGGGAAGCGAGGATCTGGAAATACCTTTTCAAAACCATTTTCTGCTAACAAACACCCTTGCTGCCCCTTCCATCCATCTGTGGAGTGGGTTAACCTGTCAGTGCACGAACGCAGCCCCGGCCCTGATCAATTTGTGCTCTTCAGCCCTTGAGATCCACATGGGCTCTCACAGACCAGTGCAGCGCTGCCACTGCAACACCCAGAATAAAACACTTGATCCAGGGGTCAAGGCTGACATAAAAATAAGGATGGCCCGTGTCAGGAGGAGTTTAGCAGTCCTCTCTTTTTGGTGTCCTGAATGCACTCAGTTTATCAGCCTCAGCCACTGCGCAGGCTGGAGCTGGCACTGCCACTGCAATTGCACTAACACGACGTGTGGGGCTGGGTGTCGTTGGACAATGAGCCAGAGGGGGACCAGGCTGAGGAGAAATGTAAAAGCTTCCCTTCAGGATTGCATGAGCAGAGCTTTCAGACTCAAAACCCTTTTTCCCCTGTAATTGTTGGCTGCCTTAAATAGGGGGGAAAATGCAGATTTGGAAGCTGTGAGAGCCCGTGTCAGCTCAGAGACCTGTTTATAATTATATGTTCCCTTTCTCATGTTTGCAGAAGCTTTAGGTAATAAGTGCACCACGGCAGAGGAGCAAGGCAGAAGCAGTTCGCTGAAGAGCAAGGGGCAGGTTTATTGCCCTCTGTAATTTCTTTTGTGAATGGGCTCCCTGAACCAGCAGGAAAGTTTCGGCTCCACTCCATAGTAAATAAAACAGGACCCGTGGACACACAGCGTTAGAGGGGCTCGTGCTGCCTTCCCACCTTGCTGTGTATTCCCTGGTGATCAGTGATTCTGCCCCGTGCTCCAGCTGTGCGATGGGAAGACATGCAGGAGAGCTTGTCAGGCTGAGCCCTGCTGTCCGTCTGCAGCTCACCTTGGCCAGGTCACCGTAACCCTGTGAAAGGTCAGCGGCTTCCTTTAATAAATTGCCTGAATTTCTGCTGGAGAAGGAGTTAAGCACTGTTTGTTTTTATTAATGCAGATTTCAGGTGCTTGGCACCGGTTTCTTGCCACGCTTATTTCAGAAAAAAAATCGTGTTGACCACAGTGCCCTTGTCACCATGTGTTTAATATCCTTTATAGAGCCAGGAGCACCTTTCTGGAAACAAATGAAGTCTCATTAGTGGGAAGTCGAGGCTAAAGCAGAATCAGATCTTTATATTTTATCGGAGGGAGGTTGCAGCCTTCGACGGACAAACAGAGGCACAAGCACTGCCCGTATATTTGCAATACGTGTGTGTTATTGCAATGCTGGATGAAAACAGCCCAGTTCAGAAATAATCCCAGCTCTCTGTTTGTGTGGGCACGTCCTAATGTCTCCTAGCATTGCAGTAAAAGCCAGAGCCTGCAGAGAGGGTACAGTTAAAATGCTGTGTTAGAGCAGCACGGTGACATTGGCAGGGGAGGCTTCTCTGGTACAAACCTTCACCCACTGCCTCCAACAACGAGGAAAAAGGCAGAGGAAATAAGTTTGAGATGTTTCTTTAAAGAAAGCACTAAACTTGGTAAAAGGACACAGCTTTGCTACCTTGCTCTCTGCCCCTCATGCCTCAGGATATCATAAATTTTTGATACCAATAAAACAGAATTTTTGATGAGCTGCTATTTTGCATTAAAGCAACTTTACATGCAAAGATTGCATAATAGGAAGTAAAATTGAATTTTGCCTCAGAACAAGTTCTTATTATTAATTTAAGTGTTTTTTATATATTTTAGCAGCAGCTTATCATTCTATATATTTAATTTCTTTCAAGTGAGAACACTTAGCATTGGTTTCCTTGTCTAAACAAATCTTTTAAGAGAACACATGCACAAAGTGGAAATGCAGTGTTTTGAATCCGTGCCTTAAGACAAACAGTGAAACTTTAAAAGGGGAAATAAAATAATGTCAGAGGACAACTATCTCTAAAACCTACCAGCAGGCTCCTTGGGACAGGAAAACATGTCACTTTCTCTGTGTGGAATAATTTTTCCCCCTCTTTACTGCAGTGTTTATTCCACCCATATTGTGGCAAAACTGTAAATACAATAAGCCCCAATTGGAGCCATTCTGTTTAAGGCAAAGGATTTGCAGCACCTCAGGTCTCGAGTACACCACAGTCTATTTCCTAACACTTCCACCGTGATGCACAGGACCAGCTCACAAACATAAATTGGCTCTTCCCTGTCCTGGATGCATTAGCAAAAAAACCATTTTGCAGCACTTCATGCTGCATTCAGAATTTACCACTGAAAGCCACCCTTTAAAAAACAAGCAAAGGCAGAGCTTGTAAGGTTTTTTAACCCCCCTCTTCTTGTTCTTCTTCTTGCATGAAACAGAAGTCCAGTGTGGGATCCTATCAGACCACTGCATGCAACATTACTGAACACACCATGCAGGATTATGCAATCAGCTATTTACAGTGTGTGTGTACCCACATAACTTCAGATTTAATGCAACCCTAATGGAGTGAAACATCAGGATTTAAAAGGGGAAAAAGAAAGAGAGGGAAAGAGAGAAAGAAAGAGAGAAAGAGACAAAAAGAGAGAGAGAGAAAGAAAGAGAGAGAGAGAAAGGGAGAGAGAGAAAGAGAGAGAGAAAGAAGGAAAGAAGGAAAGAAAGAAGGAAAGAAGGAAAGAAGGAAAGAAGGAAAGAAGGAAAGAAAGAAAGAAGGAAAGAAAGAAGGAAAGAAGGAAAGAAGGAAAGAAGGAAAGAAAGAAAGAAAGAAAGAAAGAAAGAAAGAAAGAAAGAAAGAAAGAAAGAAAGAAAGAAAGAAAGAAAGAAAGAAAGAAGTAATTGAAATTTGTCCAAATAAAGATTAAAAAAATAAAGTAGAAAAGAGACGCCGGGAGCCGAGGCAGGGGAGGATGCTGGCCGCGGCAGGCGCGGAGCCGGGCACACGGCAGCTCCGCGGCCGGCGGAAAGCAGCGGGCTCCGCGCGGAACCTGCGCACGGCGCTGCGCGGCCGCGGAGCCAGAGAGGGATCTGCGAGAGCTGGGGATGTTT
>VZTA01020750.1:614125-680662 GCA_013398855.1 Mohoua ochrocephala
AGCTCCGCAGCGCCAGCTGAGCGCCCGCCGCTCCCAGCCCGCACCTCCGGGCGCTCCCCGGCTCCCCCTCTCGCACCCGCGCCTTCCCAGTTATTTATTTATTTCGTTGTTTACTTATTTATTTATTTCTCTGCTCCCTTCCTTCCCATCCTTTTCGGCCTCTGCCGCCCACAAAGGAGGGGGACTCGGGGACATCCCGCCCGTCCCTTTGTTCTAAATATAACAAAGTGCCCCTTTTTGCCCGCTGCCGTCCCGTAGCGGATCTCAAGGCAGGGAGCTTCCCCCCATGCCACGCACACGCATCCACCCTTTCAACTTTACGTAAGCGTCCCCGGTGCGAACGCACCGAGGGAGAACCGGCCGCGAACGCGCAGCGGGTCCGGCCGGGAGCGAGTGCTGGGCTGCGGGAGGCGCCGAGGGGGATGCGCGGAGAGCCGGGAGCGAGGGAAGCACCGGCTCGACAGGGCTGTCAGCGCTTCGGGTACAACCGGGGAAATCCTCCCGGTTACAGGAAGCAAATCTCTCCCTAAAGTAAAGCAAAGGCATTGACACAGACAATTGCAAATATTAGGGAGAGAAGGGAGAAAATATAATTACATTTCGGTTCTGAGGGGACCGTGTTTGCTTTCCTCTGCTCTTCCCTGAGAGAGTGACTGCATGCAAAGGAGTATTCGGTTTGTAAGGTTTTTTAGTTTCTTTTTTTTTTTTTTTTGGTCCGGTAACAGGATTTTTTTTTTTTTAACATTTTGTAACGATTAAGGGAGATTAAGGCTTCTTTTTACACCGCTTTCATGCTCAAACAGACAGAAAGTGCGACCCCAAGTGTCCATTTTCAGAATAACAGCTACTTTTCACCGGGAGAAAACACCCGGGAAAAGGGGACGGGCGTGCGAGAGCGGAGCGACGCGGGAGCGGCCGCGGGAGCGGGGCTGCCCCGGTCCCGGCCTGGTCGCGCCGCTCCGGAGCTGCGCCTCCTCCTCTGCACCTCAGAATCCCCCGTGTCACCTTCCCTCCCCCCATTTATTTAGCCAAAAGAACAAAAAAAGTTCAAGATCTGACTGCTTTCCCGAAATTTATGAAGAGGGAACTGCCTTTCTGGAGCTGGGACAACACTACGGAGTCCCCAAGCGGAGACCGCCCGGTGTGGGTCCGTCCCTGCGGGACCCCCCGCCAGCCCCGCGGCGACACCGGCAGCCCGGACCCGCTTGTTCCGCTCCTCCGCATCTCCGCAGAGCTGCGCAGGGAACCAGGGAGGCAAAAGTCGCGCAAAGTCCTCCCTTTCCCCAAGAAGAAATTCCGGGGGGTCCCTCTGGCAGCGAGTTGGAGGGAAGAGGAGGAAACCAGGCAGGGAGATTTCATCCAAATCCTCTTTCGCAGTACAGGCGCGCCGGGGCTTAATTTCGAGTGGCAATGCCTTGTGTGCGTGTTTCCCCACGAGATTTGGAGGGGACAGAACTCTCAGTCGATAGTCCCCGAGAGCGGCCGCTCCGGCGCTCCCCACGCTGCGCTCCCAGGAGTGAGCGCTGCCTCCGCATCCCGATCCCGGCCGAAGCGGGGCTGCGCTCCCGGGAGCACGCAGACCTCTCTCCGCAGGTCGCGCTGCTCCGAACGCGTGTGCGGGAGGACGACGCGTGGAAGGCACCCACAGACCCGGGGCGCTCCCCTTGCCCCGCATCCCCCACGGGCAGCGCAGCCCCGGCGGTGCCGGAGCCCCGGGGTCAGCGCGGCCGGCGCGCTGATGGTTTCCCATCAGTCCCAGATTTGGGAAATCGCCGTGTTTTCGCTGTTAACGAGCGGCCCCGAGGCGCAGCGAGGCCGGGAGCCCCGCCGTGCCCCTTTACGGAGGGGTTCGCCGGCGCCAGGCGGGGGGACCGGCCAGAGGGGCAGAGCGGAGCGGGCACGGAGGTCGGCGGTGCCCGCCCGGCGGCTGCCGCCTCCCCGGGGGCTGGAGGCTGCCGAGAGTCCCCCGTGCTGGTCAGCCGGACTTGTTGTTTCTGAGGTCCTGGAAGCAGCTCGGGGAGAGCTTTATTTTTACCTGCACGTTAAACGTTATCGTTGCCACTGAGAGAAAGGGGACCCTGGCGAGAGCTTGGGAAGCCTGGATGCAGCCCTGCAAAATGTGCCATTAGATGGATAATACTTTTTCCTCTCATAATTACTGAGGTATATTCACAAGGTGGAGCTACTGAAAGGCGGAGGGAAGCATTGATCTGATTATCTCCCTGTCCATACACACTCTGTCCCTCTCCTTAATCTTTTAAGCTGTGAATTATCAGATCGGTTTTCGGCGTCCGTCCTCACAGTCATAAAATTTCGGGGCACTTCCTGGGTCCGTTTCTTTGCTCTTCCACGCCTCGCTCCCCCTTCAAAAATAAATCCCACAAAACTTGCGGCGTTAAGCGGCTGACTAAAGTCAGAACCGCTTCGTGCCCCGAATCCCCAGTTGTTCATTGTCGTTTTTAATTCAGCCACCAAAGGTTATTCTCGATGGGATTTATATGTTAGGGGCGTTGCTCCTGCGTGCATTTTAAATTATATGTGTATATGTATATATATATATTTTTTTTTTTTTTTTTAAACAAGGATTGGGGAAGAAATAGCGTTGCTTGGAGAAGGATTCCCGGGCTGAACAGCCCAGCGAGGCAGCTCAGAAGTGTTTCGCATCCGCGCGGCCGCGGTGCTGCGCGCAAGGAGAGGGAGGGAGGGAACTCCGCGCACCCCGGCCCCCGCACCCTAAAAGCCACCGCGGGGCAAGCGGCGGCTGCCGGCTCCGGCAGGAAGGATTGCCCGTCCCCTCCGCACCCGCGCAGGGGGAGGAAACGGCGCCCACCTGCCCGGCCCCGCAGCTCGCCTCCCCGCCGAGCACTCCGGGCAATTTTTGTTTAATTGCCACCTTCTTCCCGCATCCGAAAACCGCTAATCGAGCCGCTTTAATTATTTTTCTTTCTGTATTTTAAGATTCGGTTTTTCAAGGTTCGTTTCGAGGAAAAAATTACTTCTTCCCGCTCTCCGTCCACTTCCCCCTGCCTTCCGCAAACTCCCGGCTAAAATCGGGACGAGTTCAGAGAAAATGGTAATGTCATTTCAGATCAGCTCCAGCCGGCAAGTCCGCCCAGGGCAGGGCAGTCGGGGTCCTGGAGCCACTGAGATTTTAAATCTCTCCCTTAAAACTGCAACAGACAGATACCTACCCGTGTTTGTTCAGGTAGGGCTCTGAATCGGGTAAGTGGCATTTAGAGAGGGAATTGTATTACGCTGGCATCCCAATCCTCAATTCTTAGAAACAGCAGGTAGAGGTACTCAGATGAAAATTAAGACGACTCTTAAGTATGTAGTTTCCATGCTCGGTTCTCTGAGAAGCGCTCCTCGCTTTTGGTAGCTGACTGCTACTTTCCCCCCAGAATTAGCTTTTTTTGTCCCATAACATCAGCGGGATATGTTGACTGAAATGGGAGTTTTGTTAACAAACGTAGACCCAAACCGAAATTACCCGGGGCTGGCAGCCGGCACTGAGGGAGGAAAAGGGCATCACTTTCCAAATTCCTACCTCCCCTCGCTTGATTTTTAATTTCCCAAACCGCAGGCAGACACGGTGCTGGTTGTCAGGATTTTTTTCCCCTGTGTAAGCAGCGAGGGACCTGGTTAATCATCTATCGCAGATACATGTGCATGAGAAAGAAAAGTGTTGATGTTTGCTTGTTGGGGCTGATGGGAATGGCCCACGAATTTAGGATTAAATTACTACTGGTAATCATAAGGCTTTGTTTCCCTTCGCTCTCCCTTTTCTGCAGGGATTGTCAAAGTAAAGCGGGCAACATTATTTGGACAAAGTCTGGAGAGCAGCTTTGCCGTATAAAATAAGCTATTGAACCCCTCTGGGTTAACCGGGACCTCTTCAGATTTTAGCCCGAACCAGTTGGGAGCGGGGCAAATCCCAGTACTAACTCTAGACACGTTTTCACAGGTGGATCTGGGAGAAGGGAGCGGAGCAGCACTTCAGAAGGGTAGGTTTTTAGTGGGATATTTTTCCTTCCCGAGTTTTTGCAGTGTCCGGCGTTAAATCCCCGCTGAGCAGCGGGGGTCAGGATGCGCGGGCGGCGGCTGCGGGGTTCGCTCGGTCGCGGGGGTCGTGAGCGCTCCCGGACGGGTGTTGCTGTACGGGACAGGGGGATTTAGGGGGTGATTGAACGCCCCACGATTAAGGCGGCCCGGCTGTGCCCGTCGGGTTCCCCCGAGCGGTACCCGGCCCCGCGCCCCCCCGGCCCTGCCACACAAACACACCCAGCCCCAAACGCTGCAGCGCGGCTTGGGGGGACTGATGCGGGCAGCAGCGGGGAGCGACGGCTTCTGATGGGGGGAATCCCGGTGGGCACCGCCCCAGCGCAGGTTGGAGTGATGCCCAGGAGAGGCTCCCGTCCCGGCGAGGTTCGGAGGATGCTGGACCCAGGCTATGGGGATTATTTCCTTTTTGGAGGGGAGAACGGCCCCCCGGTGCCCCCGGCTGCTCGAGGTTAGCCCGGGACAGCTGCGCGGCCCAGGGGGACTGGAGGGGGGCGGCTGCTGCTGCTGCTGTGCCCGAGTCCTGCCTTCTTGAGCAGGGAAAGAAGCACAAGCCCTCCGTGGCACCCTCTGCAGTTGGCTCAGGGTCTCGCTGAGCTCCGGGGTTGGGAGAGGGGGTGGGAAAGAGAGTGACTTCCAAACCAAATGGCATCATTTCCCTCTCTCCTACAAGGGTGTCTTCGGCAGGGAGGCAAGCAGAGAGCGGAAACATTCTGTTTCTCGTTATTTCTTTCAGCCTTAGCCCCATCATACCATGAATGCATCGGTCCAAACTTGTTTTCGGGATAATTTGTCTCTTTCTCACCATTTCCAAACTCTGCAGTCTCATCCTAGCCCCCGTCTCCAACACATGTTCTTGTTATTATTTCCCTTTCCATCATGGTGAAAATTGTTTCTAGCAGATACACCTGATCCAGGAGCACAGAATCCCCCATTTGAGCCTTGCTAGGACCAGCTTTCCTCTTGTGCTTGGCTGAGTCCTGCTTCCCACTTGACCCATGGCATCTTGAACTCATTATCTGAGCCCTTTTAGGAGCTTGTAGCTAACAAACAGCACCAAAACCTTTCTGAGGGATCAGAAGTCGCCTTTGGGGACTGAAGTAGCCAGTAGCAGCTGAAGAACTGGAATTGCTGCAGCTGTATATTGCAATACCATTTTGTGTCACTCAAAGGCTTTTCAAACACTTCAGAACTTGGACCATGTCTTACTAGAGAAAAAATTCTCCTGCTTATCTGCTTCTCCTGTGATTTCAGATGTCTGGGTGGAAAACGTGATCTTTCCAAGGGTTTTTGGTTCCCTTGGAAGAGAGAGAGATAGAAAAGGGAGATGTCAGGAAAGGTGTCCTGGAGCCCAGTGTCACAAAGTCACGAGAAGCCAGGAGATCTTCCAGAAAAGGTCAACATCCCTTTCTGGCCATAGTCTGGTGCCTGTTTTTCCAAGGAGCTCTGAGGGAGACTTTCTTGATGATCAGATCTTTAGCAGCCAGGAAGGAAGTTCTGGCCTCAGTTGTGCTTGAGGAAACCCAGGACCACGGAAGCATCTTTTCAGAAAGATGGTGTCGGTGCGGGTTCAATGTCCGTGGCAGCAGAGAGGCTGCTCCCAGCAGGGCTGGGCACGTCCCTGGGCCCTTGCAGGATAAGGAGGCTGTCATTACAGCCCAGGAGTCCACAGGCATGATCCAACACCCACTGGGACCTGTACCCTTTCATTCACACTGATTTGTAATTCCTTTTCATTGCACAGAGTCCAGGATCAAAAAAACTGCTTATATAGAGAAAATTTTTGGAATTCCCTTTCCAGCATTTGCTGCATAAAGACTTAAATATAATCATAAAGCCTATACCGTATATTCTTTTTGCTCTTTCCACCTTTAGTGCCCATTAGGGATTTGGTTTTGTTTCTGTTTTGACAGCCCCTGTATATATGTATTTGTGGTTATTCCGTGCTGTTTCCTGATTTAATATCAGTGCAGTTACAGGAGAAGGATGCACCGTTAGCATTTTTTGCTCAAAGTATTTTTCATGCTCCTTTTTGATGTACTGGTCAGGTTTGCAGCTTCTGCGCTCTTGTTGATCAGAAGAGGAAGGATCAGGTTTGTTGTGCCCTTTGGGAATGAAGCTCTCTGTTCACCTAAGGAATTCAGCTATCTGCCTTTGCTAGCCCCTCCACACAGATCCAGGTGCAGGAGGAAAGTGAGGAAGTATTTAGCAGAAGCCTGTTCTGCAGTTCAGTTAAAGTCCTTTTGTGCATTTCTGAGAAGTAAATATGAGCCAAACCGGGAACCAGGTGGCTTCTTCAAGACTCCACCTTCCTCCCCAAATATTTTTAAGTCCCAAATAAGTGAAGGGAAGAGGGACAAAGAAAGGGAACAATTCTGGGGAAATGCTTCTGTTCGCTTTCCCTGTTAGTCTGAGGAGCACGTATGCAGCTGTTACACAGACGGGAGAAAATAAAAGCCTCCTGATCTTTGTTTCTTTTCCATATAAACAGATCCACAGCCTCGAATAGCCCCAGATCCAATGATTTAAAATCAGACTCAGAGTGTAAATTCTCCTCCATTTGCCCAAACGAGATACTTGGCTCGTGGTGCAGCTTGTCCTTTTATCTGCAGGAAATAAAAGTGGGGTTTAGCCCGTGTGTCTGTAGTTGCTGTGTGCCACAAATACCTCCCAGCTTAAATCTCCCTAGACTCCAGTCCCTAGAAAAGCCGGAGATGTTTCCCATCACTGGCCACTACCAGGATCCTTCGGGTGGTCCAAGGGGAGTGGATCGGACAGGGCTGGGCCAGGACCTGGGGAGGGCTCGTGGAGCTGACTGCTGCCCCTGGGATGAGCTGCAGTTGCTCTGGAACTATTTCTTTGCTTGCAGAGCTCCTCTGCAGAACGGTTAAATGAGTTTGTGCAGGAGAGCCGACAGCACGGCAGTGCTGCAAATTCTCACCCACTGCTTCCCAGGCTGGATGCTCTGCTGCTGAGTTAGCCATGGACCATCCTGGCATCCCACAAACAGTGGCTGTGTCCCCTGGGCTGGGAGAGGGCTACAGGAGAGTGCAGCAAGGAGAGGGGCAGTGCGAGGTGAGCACAGGCTGCTGCAAGAGAGAAGCTGGTCAGGGAAGGTTTTCCTTTCTGTCTCTTTTAACAGCAATCCTGTGGGGCATTTCAGGTTTCCTGTACCAAGGGACATCATTTCTTCTTGTTTTCCTCTACCAGGGTCAATTCCTCATATGTTAGTGGAGACAAAAACACACCAAAATTTCCAGGCTGTACCCTGTAAGGAAGAAAGAAAGAGCTCCTGCAACAATCAGTAAATACCCATGCTACAGCAGGTTCAGTTATCCCTCTTTGGCTAAACAGTAGCACAGACATTCATTAGGGTTTTAAAACTCGTATGTTAATACCAACATGGCTGAAAATTTAGGAAAAAGTGTTCCCTAATATCTGTGAATTAATCTCCACATACAGAATTAACCACCGCTTTATACATTTTCTGAGCATTGTGAAAAAACAGCATAGAGTCTCCTGGACAGAATCTCCAAGATTCTCCAGGCTTTCAGTGTGAGCGCCCTGTTTATCTTCAGCATTAACTCTGTATCTGCAGGGGCTTTAATAAGTGTGTTTTCATCCTTCACACATCCAGATAAAGAGCTTCACCCCTTAAAGCTGTGATTACACCTCAGCAACCTCTCTGTTGGCAATGTACATGTGGTTTCTGTTTTGTGTTGTTTTCCTGGCTTGAATTAACACATTTCAAGCCTCTAATGTACTTCTTTAATAACTGACTTTATAAAAAAAAGGAGAAGATGGAGAATTTCATCCAAGAATTCCCAGCTGGAGACATCTGTTCAGCAAGTCACCTGATGAACAGCTCTAACCAGCCAAGTGTGAGTTATTTTTATTGGTTCAATGTTTTAAAAATAGAATTTTTTTTTTCTTTTAATTGATACCTTTCTAGTGGATTCCTTCACTGGTCTACGTGGATTTGGATTTATTTCTCCTGAAGGATTAGCACAGCCCAAACTGAGTGATCCATTCCAAAACCGAGCTGACCGGCTGAAACCAGTAGGAACCAGTTAAATGCTCGAAATGAGGGTTTCCACTAGGGTAATCAAGTTTCCCAAGAGGTGATGGATTTGATGTATAGCCTGTCATGATGAGTTGCAGGCACTCAGCACCTCTGAAAATCAGGCCATAGCAGCTTTCAGCAAATCTAAAGAGACGGGGTGTGCAAGTGCGAGCCGGAGCGAGCTGCAGAGAGGACACACGTCTTCATTGATCTCGAAAGGCAGGTTGAACTGTTCTGCTTTGAATCACATGATTTGTCATGTTATTTAGCAGTTGTTAAGCTTAGGTGAGCTTGTAGGATCCTGTCGGTGCACACTCAGCCCTAATCCTCTCTCAGTTTATTTGTCAGTGCTGCTCCCTGGCTCCTCTGTGACAGCGTTGGTCCCACGGCTCCTCTTGCAGGACTCCCCGAGGTGCTGTGCATCCTCCCGGGCACTCCTCCCCACCACCCAGCATCCCAAAGGTGCTTTCCAGAGGGCAGGGCTGATATTATGTTTGGTTTTCCACTTCTCTGTGTCTTGTCTGGGAAGACTTTTGAGGCCCATGGACTTTGCCTCGATTCAAAGACTTGTTTGGAGCAGGACCCCAGTTTGACATGGGGAGGGTGACCCAGGAGATGACGGAAAAGGAAGGGTAGAAGGGCAAGGTGAGCGAAGACAGGAACGTGGGAGTGCACCTTGTGCAGGGTGTTGTAGACCCTCTCGCTGTCCATCCAAGCAGAAAGCTCTCAGCCAGCCTGTGAGCAGCTTGCCTGACCCCACTGGCCATTCCCAGGCCTCAGCTACTCACCCTCCTTGAACTGGGACAAACTGGAGCTCTGAACTCTTCTCCACACCCCAGCACAGGCCATTCAGTGGGTGGGGAGCACCAAGAGCCACTGCTTGCCTGCACCATCCAGGCAATGGGTACCTGAAGGAAAACTCTGTGGGGACCCCCTCTCCTGTGACCCATGGCAAGGGCTGAAGGCTCCCCAAGGACAGTTGAGGAGGGGGAGTAGCAGTGCAGCCCCCCAGTCCTTTCTACACTTCACCCTGATGAGTTGTTTGCTGCTGCAGGCAAGTGGGACATCATAGGCAGATAACACATTAATATCTTCCCTTTTTTTCTTCCCTTTGGAATAGCTTGAATTAATAATTTTATGTCTTTCAAAAGAAAGAGAGGTTTTTCTCACTCGAGAAAAAAAGAAGAAATGTTTTCTGAAAGCTGTATTTTAATTGAGCCAGGCTCAGGAGTGGGGAGGCTGAGGGAAAAATTGCTGTCATGGAATTAACTTTATGAAAGAAAAGCAAATCTCCACCCTGTTTAAACATGGGGAAAACATCACATCCTGCTACACCAAATAGTAAACATGTCCATGTATTATATCACTTATGGCTTCCTTAAGAGTTTTATGATGCTGTTCTCAATTACTGTGTTTGCATTTGTAATTAGAGTGCAGAACACATTGTGAAGGCAAATTATAGAGCTAACTTGTCCTTTCAAAATAACCCATTTGCTCAGTGCGCTCCCAGAAGCGTCTCTTTATTCAAGGGACTCCAGTGAAGGAGCAACCTCCTCTGCTGAGGGTGTTGGAATACACACTTGCTGCAGGGAAGGGAGAGGAGAAACACACTTTTGCCCCAGGGTTTTGCTGTGCTTGGGCCTGACCTTCAAACCACTGAAACTCCTGTTGGTTTCTTAAAGCACAGCCCTCCACAAGTTTGAGCAATTAATGGAGCTGGGGGAGGTGTGGGAGAAGAATCAGGTTTTTTTTGCTCTGCCACTCATTTCCTCTCTGGCCTCGGTCATGCCATTTGACCTGTTTAACTGGCTGAAAGTATCCTATGAAAGTGGCTAAAAATCTCCCATGGAAGAGCTGGGATATTACCGTTCAATCACCAAATGTCTCAGTAAAGGTGAACACGCAGGGCTGCTGCTCCTCCCACATTGCGGGAAGGTGACTCCGACAGCAGCTCTTTGCTCTGTGTGCATCCAGCTTTTGCCCTGGGCTGCCCTGGCACAGGGGCTCTCTCTCTGTTTAGGAATGAGGGTGATTGATGCCTCTCTCCACGCCAGGTTGCCCTGAGTGCCCCCCAGGTCCCCGCACGAGGAGCCCAGGGCACGGTGCTGCTGCTCGGCTCCGCTCGGTGCCTCGCGGGGTCTCTCAGAGCGGCTCCTGAGCAGCTGCCCTCGTGTTTTCCTCTGGCTACTGAGCATCAGGAGCAGAGATCTGATCTTCCTCCAAGGCAGGTCGATTCTGTGCAGAGCAGACTGGAGTCTGGGCCAGCTGTGCACTTTGCCTTTGAATTCAGTGGGGAAAAAACCGTATCCAAGTCTGAACTTGGATGAAATAATGCTCTGCTTAAAGTGGAAAGGAATCAAAGCCTCACAGTTCCTACTGTGCTGTGTTTGCAAAGAATCTTTGCATTTGTCGTTTGTTTGTTTGTTTGTTTGTTTGTTTTTCAAAGACTACACTAAGCAGGAGGACCTGGCTTTCAATGGATTTATCTGCAAGCAGCATTTTTTTCTTCTCTACCTGAGCTGGGAGGGCACAGGAAACTGTCCTGCAACATGCAGCTCTCCCAGAGTAAATCCTCCCCATTCCTGGCCGTGAGGAGTTGCTCAGCTTTGCTCTCCAGCCAAGGTTTTGGAAAAGTCGAAGCTCAATGCTTGGCCCCTATCTAGCACACTGCCCACCAGTGTCCTCTGCTTGTGCATCAGGGCTTCATGAAGGCCAAAATTGTGTTTGGAGGACAAAAAAACCCCCAAAGAAACCCCAAAACATTGCACAATGAAATTACTACAATCATTTTTCCCTTTCCTTTTCTTCACTTTTCTGACTAGGAAGAAATTTGTCCAACTTTTACTCCCCCACAGGTAACTCCCCATTTAATTTCCAACGCAGCTGAGTTAGAAGCTCACCACAACACCGGCTCTGCCCTTGCCAATGTTCAGTTATGAATTCAATTCTTGGTATCTCTTGCATGGGTCAGGAAGGTTGATTCCTAGGCCCCAACTTTCTGTCAGCTGCTCGTTCCTTCTGAGCAAAGGTTAGGTCACCTTTGATGATTCATTGAAAAAACTGGTTTTATTACTTTCCTTGGGCATGGGAGAGTTTCTTTAGAGAAAGAAGCTGCAGCCTATGGGATGACCATCCCAAAAAGAATGACTGCCAAAGGGGTTTAGTTAGGGGTTCAGCTCAGTATCTACCATCAAATTTGTTGTTTAATGTCATGAAACCCAAGAGACTTCCTAGAGGAGTGAGTTTGAACTCTATGAATTGTGTGATTATTTGTGAAGTGGTTTAGGAAGGGCATTTTCTGCTGTTGACACGAGAGAAGAAATTCCAGCGTGGTGTTTTGCAGTGCCAGATGCACTCCAGTTTCCATAACCATTAAAATACAGCCCAGGTTCACTGAGCAATGTCCAAATGCGTTTGCAAGGCTGGCCAGGGAATGGGATACAGCTGCAAAATGGGCAAGCTCAATTTTGTCGGAGGAGCAAAAGAGAGAAGGGCGTTTGTCAGCTGAAGGATCCCATTTGTGAAACACCTACTGTTGTTTGGGTAGCTGGGATTTAAAATCTGCCTGTCATCAGCCTGTCTCTGTGGCCAGCAATGCTGTTTGCTTTGCTCCACCGCCACTGCCCCGGCAGCTGAACGGGACGGGCGGCTTTCCCTGCTGATCCCAGCCAGGGCAGCCCTGGCTGCAGCACCTCTCTCCCAGGAACCATGCAGGCTGCCAGCATCCACGTGCCACCGAGGGCAAATCCAGAGAGACGGCCACCAAAAATATTTGAAGGTGTGACTTGAAAATTTCAGCTGTCTGTAGTTTTCTTTTTTGATGAAAGCCTATTTCAGCAGTTGAAGTAGGAAAACACCCTCCATCTAACACATGGAAGACTTTCTTTAATAAACGCCTTTCAAAACCAGAGAACTTTACCTGCCTTATGAAATTGCATCAATATTTCAAGAAATAGCACAGTGGAAAATTCATATCCATGTTAGGAGTCGTAATGGGAATTTGCAGCACCTACAGGGGACTACCGTGTTTTCTGACAGCGCTTGCGACAGGGGCAGAAGATAAGCATGTAAAAAAGAAATTAAAATCTCTTTACTTGGAGAAATCCTTGTAGTTTGTGCTATTTTGAACTTGTCAGCTGCTTAAGTAACAGCTTGTCAGTGCTCGCGGCCCGGCCGAACACGAGACCCGGTAGCATGGCTGTAAATTGTCAGGAGCTGAGTGATCTCCCGGGTTGTGATTTATGACTCCATGAACAATGACAAGCAAGGAGAAAAGGCCCCGGCAATTTCAGAAGCAGTTGTGGAAACAATTAGATCACTTTTTTATTAGGTCATTTATACAACTCTTCCTTTTAAAAATTAGATCCTCGATGAGTGCATTTTTCACGCGCTCGGGTGCTTTGTCCTGTTTTCCAGTTGAGGGAAAATCCTGGGCTTTCCTTTGGAAACACTCCTGTGCCACGTCTTCAACTTCCCAGGGGTGCTCACGCACAAGTCCTGGTCCATCTGCAGTCAAAACCCTCAGTGAAGAAGAATTCCTGCAGGAATTGCATTGGTTTCTGCACCATCCTCTCATTCCTGGTTGCTCTCACCCTTCTGCTGACCTGTCCTTTGTCTCCTCTACAGCTGGTGGGGAGCCTCTGGCAAATCACACTGGATCAGGCAAATAACACTGATAAAGAAAACTTGGACCAGAATTTTTAGAAGTGCTGCAGTTTGGGCTTCTTTTACCCTTTTTAGGATTCTTTTACCCTTTTCCTTTCCAACAGCAGAGTTATTTAGTTGTCACTATATTTCCACTTCTAATTTCTTCAGCAGTGGTTTGCCCAAGGAGCTGAGCAGTTCCAGGTCTCATCATTTCTAAGGAGCCAGTGGCATTTCTCTAAATTGCCCAGAGTCCTGCTATCCAACCCCTGAACTTGGAACATGGGTTTACTACCGGGCTAGTGAGATAACATCTCATTAGATAATGTATCTGAAAAGATATGTTTAATCAAAGTCTCTCCCACACCTTGTTTGTTTCTTGGAAGTTGTCAGTCAGTGTCTCATATAGTTTTACCATGACAATACAGTCACAACACTCTCATTTTGGAATTCTCTTACAGACAAACTGGCTCCAAAAGTGGCCAAAGCCACTCAGCATCCCAGGCGCTCCTCAGAAACCAAGGGATCCCTGATCCAAGGGAAATCAAGGGAGCACTGATACAGGTTCCTGGGATGGATTTGAGTTATTTTACACCATGGCCAAGTCCATTATAATGGGAATTTCTGCTATAAAAAATAATGAAATATGAACCTGGAAAATGAGCTCTTGCTGTAGAGAATCTCATTTCCCTCATTCCCCTTTTTTTAAGAAGTAGGGAGATCTTAGAATTTCTCCAGCGCTGTGTATTGAGGGATGAGGCAGAGAGCTGTGCTCTACCATTTTCTGTATCCCAATGAGGACAAAACTTAGTCTCAGCTTTGAGTTTTATCATTCCTTTTCAAAACCCTCTTCTGTTGTGCTATGCACCAGCAAAAATCCTTTTTATTGCCCTTAAAAAGGCAACCGAGGTGCCCATTATTTTATTTTTCTTTTAGTATTTGTACAGAACTCAGCAAATAAAAATGGGTCCCAGATAAAAGGTGTGTCCTTTCTAGCAAAGCACAAAAAAATCTTAATCTTTGGTCCAGAAGCAGTAGATTGCCACAAACAATCGGCAGCTAAAATCATTAATCTTTGCTGCTTGCCCAACTGGTACTAGTAGTAAAGAAGATAATACACTAGCAGAATCAGTGACCCACTACAAATTGGTCCTGAAAGGTCCACCAGCCTAAATAGACTTTTGCTGATCCAACACTTGTTAGGAATCCCAACAAAGAGACTATTGGCTCATCTGATGAGCCGCTCACTATTGGGCCTTTTGCAATGGCTGGTGATGGATGACCATACCCTCTTTGAGGGGGAAGATGCAGCTCCTGGTATGGGGCCTTTTCTCATCTTAAATTTGTACTCAATAAATCACAGGTGCAGAAGAGACAGCATCAGTTTCATTACACCTACATGCTCCAGTATCAATCATGCCAACACAACGGGCTGCGTACAGTTCATTTCGGGAGGCTCTTTCTGTTCCAATACCATTTCCATTCCGTTGTGCTTTAGCATTCCTAAAGTGTTGAGCCTCTGCAGCGAAACACCGGGGAGAAGGATGGGATGTGCTGTAATTGCACTCTTTCCACACGAGACAGGGCTCAGCTCACATAATTCGGTTTACGGTACCCTGCTATTGTTTAGGGTGAAGCGCTAAACAGTTTGGTAAAGATTCGGTGGTCATCACACACCTCTTTAGTTCTTAACCTTCCTTTTTCGTTTGCTCTTTAGCACAGACCTTCAGGCAGAGCTGCAGCAATTGCCCTGGAGTGGTCCCCTTTCTGTGATTATAATATCATTTTCCTGTCTGGTTTATGTCATTCTTTTAGATGATGCTATAAGCCCACACTCACCCTTACCCAAACCTAATTGTAATAAAGAAACCATTTCAGGGAGCTGCTTCAGTGTTTTCTCATTTACAAGAGTTTCTGCCATGTCCTCTCTGGCTGGTAAATGCCATGGGACCTTTGCAAGGTATGTCCATCAGGATTCACAATTTATGAATCTACTGCAGAGCTCCCACATTGTTATGTTAATTCCAATGTCAGCAGTTAAAATACACTTAAAATGAAGGAGGCTTTAGAGCTCTCAGACTTGATAGATAATGTACATAATCAAATACTTTCATGGCATGAAATGCATGTCTAACACTCACCATAAAAACTATGAACTATGTTTTTCAAGTATGATAAAAGGTAACAGATTATTCCCCACGTGTGTCCAAAATCCATTTTGCCATCTTTATATGGGGAGAGTAATTTCTTGGTGACCAATTACACTCTGATTTACATAGGAACAACTACGTTTCATGCAATTAAGTTATCACAAAGTCCTGTCATTCTGCAGCACTCTGTTAATCTTTAACTCAACGAAAAGCCATGTCAGCAGAGCACCAACACAGAAAAGATGGGTGTTCAAAGGAACTGCAATAGGAGCACATTCAGGACTGTCAGACAGAACAAGCTTTTCAAAAGGACACTTCCATTCAGTTTAAACCTACAAGGGTGTTGGGCTGACACCTCCATTTATTTGCTGTAGGGCTATAAGGAGAGAAAAAGAGAGACTTTCAGTCTTATTAAAGCAGTATTTGGAATAAAAAAAAAAAAAAAAAAAGAGACTCTTTTTCTTCTTTTTCTCTGCTCCTTTTACTCCATCTCAGCAGCAGATCATAAAGCAGGGACAGCATTAATGTGAGACAAGAAATTATTGGTTCTAATGTGCATCTAAAAGACTTGATTTTCTGTGAACCAGCCACCAAAATCTACTTATGTCTTTATTTTTTTACGATTGTAGGGAGACATAAAGGGAACACATTTTAAAAATGTGGTTAGGAGTACAGAAGGCCCAGGAAACAGCACCTTTCTGCCACATCTTTTGTGGCTGCCAGGTCTAAGGGCTAAGGCACCGATATGATTCAGAGATTTTTGTGGTCAGTACTTACAGCACGCTCAGTTGTACAAGGTGAAAATGGTGATTGAGCTCTGAGAGAACATTTGAGGACACGACATGGTTCTGGTGGTGACAGATCCTTCGCTGGTGCAAACTGGCACAGGGCCACCAGAGCCCAGCTGCCTCTGTAACCTCAGCTACTCCCCAATACTGGGCACTCAGTAATATCTGAATATGTGAATATTTGCAGGTAAAACTTTGCAGGTTAGCTGTTTCTACGTGATTCCCAAAACCCCCATAATCACAGTCCAAATGGGCTCTTCCTGCTAACATTTTCATCCTTTTCACTGAAAGCTGGCGCTTGTCTACTTGGCTTTCGTGGTTTGTCTCAGGGATCCTTCCCTCTGTGAGTATATTTATTATCTAATATTCATTTCACCTGGTTCCATTTGCAGAAAACGTTTCTCTTTCAGGTTTGCATCTAAATTTTTATATTTTTCATTTTTCATCTCAATTAAAAATAAACCATGCTGTGATTTCCCTCCTCAGTTCCTCTATCATGCCACCACCTCTGTGCATTTTGTCACCTATATACTAATAAAAAGGTCTTCCTGATGTATGTGAACACATGTCCCAGTAACTGGCTTTTAGGGCTACTGTCCAGAGAAACTTTTCTTGTCTTTCATTTGCTCTGTGCTGCAAAACACAGTTTTTACTCCAAAGAAACTGCGAAGAACTCTGTGTTATCTTCATTCTGGCCTTAATCTATAATGAATATTAATAGCACTTGTAAGGTGAGATACAGATAAAAAATATTAAAATACATCTTGGATGTTTTCAAAGGTTGCATGCTGGGTAACATTTCCGGCGGTGCCAGAGGGCCAGACTTGTTAGTGCCATTTTACAAGTGACTTCTACTCCTCATTTTCAAGGTGTCTAAAGCTTTCCAAAAGTACAAACAGGTGTTTTATGTGAGGTTCAAAAGCACCTTCTTCATCACCAATGTAAAATAAAATCGAGGTGCTTTTGCTAATCCCATCAGAAACTTGTTTGCACTGTTACTCTATCTAAATAATTCCCAAAAATGGGACTTTGCCATTTGGATGTCTTTGGGAAGCTTTAGCCAGAGGTGAGGTCCAGGTGACAGATTTTGTATGGAAAAGCAAAACCACTGTTTGAATAGAATGGAACTCTACTCCTGGCAGAGTCAGTGACACAGCCACCACTAATGACCAGTGGCACTGGTCCCAGTTTGCTGGGACTCATGGAAAATGGCAACCCCCTGATCTTGCCCTTTTAGCATTGCACCTGCACTGAACACCAGTAACCTCCTTGAGAGCAGGAAGTTTCTCCCGGGGAGATCCCTGTGTACACAGCCTGGCGAGATATCAGCTGCTGGGGCAGGTGAGGGCTGTAATGCAGCCCCTATAGCTCCTGGTGGAGGGCTCAGAGCCCCGAGGGACGTCGTGCACGGCACGAGGCTGCACCTCAGTCCTTCCAGACAGAGCTTTTCGCCTTGCCCAGGCTGCGGTGCCTGGACGCGGGGCTGCACTCGTGTGCACACACGTGTGAGCACACGTGGGCCCCGCACAGCTCCTAGCACGTGTTTGTCCTCACTTTGTCCTCACGTCTGGCACCCTGGAGCAACCCCCAGGGCTCCCAGCAATGGATGATGCAATGCCTGCTCCAGTACCAAAGGAAATGCACTCAGTGAACCTGCAGGCATCGCTGCCAGGGAGCGAGGGAGAGGAGGAGGAGGAAGCACTCGGACCTTTGTGTTGTGAATCACACATCACATCCTGCTGGATATCAGAGAGGGACTGAACGCTCTGGTAGAGAACAGGTACAAGGAAGTGATGGCTTGGGGAGGCCAGTTTAAAGCAGGTAACCTTGATAAACGCTGCTCTTGAGTGTAAGAAAGTTTATCTTGACTGGGAGGGGGTTCGTGAGGTACTTTGCTTCTGTTGGTCAGCAGGCAAAAAGCTGGATGAAAGGGCTGACTGCTGAAAGAAAACCTAAATCCACCCCTCGCAGAAAGTGATGGGGCCCCGATTGCTCTCTGGGCAGTCAGGAGCCATGAAAATGTTCTGGAAAATGTTCTCATAAGCTGATAAAAGAGCTGATTTAATAAAATTATCATACTGTCAGTTTATGGTTTTACTTAGAAATCTTTTTGGCCTAGTTCAGTTTAAAAAAAGAGTCACCAGCTTTAGTTCTTTTGCAGAAAAAAGATCCCATCATTTATTAGATGAATGAAGATATCAATTTCTGTTTAAACATTAACAGGGTGATGCCAAATATTAGTCAGTTCCTAATAATTTTGAGGGATTAAAAAGATAATAAAAGTAATAGTCCATTACATTACCTACTTCAGCAAGATTGTAATGAATGTAATAAATTCCAGATCAGGGTTATAACAACTTCCATCTATTTAAAATGAATTTGTAGGGTTACTTTCATTAACTATGTATATGGAGAAAATGATCTGACATATTACTTTAAAAGAGCTGTAAAACCGATTAGAAGGAAATATGCTTCCCAGACAGCGATCCAGGCCGCTGGGGAAATTTTATCCCTGGGAAGATGGGGGGGAAAAGGAAGAGAAGAGGAAAGGACCTTAGAAGATGCTGTTGCATCATTTTTTTCACATGCCCCAAAGTCGCTTTGCTCCTCAGGAGAGATTCAGGCAGTAACGGCGGGCAGAGAGAGCAGGACAGGGATGAAAGCCACTTTCTCTCCCGACTTTCCTATTCCCTCCGCCTCCTTCCCCGGGAAAGGACGGATCCGTTAATGAATAAAGGGTTCCTGCCCTGGGGATTTGCGCATGGAAATGAAACCGTGCCTGGTTCTGGTCCGGCCCTTGGGCAGCCCAGGGGAAGGCTCAGGCATTAAAGGGGACGGTGGCCTCATTGCTCGGAGGAGACAAGGGACCTAGCACTTGACTGCACTACAGAAATTACTGCTGCACCTAGAATGCAGCCTTCATTTATCAATTTCATAGCAAGGGGGAAAGGGAAAGGGAGGGGGGAACCCAACATCTGACTGCCTTTTTCAGCTCACGCTCCATCTAGCCACCGAGAGCCCTCCAAAGGCAGTCATGTGTGTTATAAACAGTCCTGGATAAAGTAACTTAATACTAATGATTTATACTTAATTGGAACTCTAAGTGATTAAAGTGGCAGTAATGAATGAGTAACATCCTTCTAATTCTCTTTTTCCATTTGGCTTGGCCCGAAGGCCCCTTCTTTGTGCAGGATTTGACTTGGGGCTAAGAAATGCCAGTGGTTTTTAAGCTTTTAGTAGCACGTGTGGAATGAGCCACTTGGATCATGTTTACAATAAATGACTCCATAAGCATGCTACCAGGGCATTGGGGGTTTTTTTTTCCCTTTCTTTCTTTTTCTTTCTTTCTATTATTGGATTAGCCAATTGTGAGGTTAATGAATATGCATTTGGCAACCCATGTTTGTGAGGCCAAGTCCCACGTGGGCATCAAATGTGTGAGCGTAAATATCAGCTTTGTCAAAATATTGATTCACTTCAGGAATAACACAGCAACCTCCCCTTTGCACTTTTGTTCATAAGGATAGTCCTGCTTTACATATTTTTTACTTATTTTATAGGACTTAACATCGTCAATTATTTTACTGAATAAGCTGAGATCTTCTAACTTTGTACTCCACTAATCTCTCCCTGCTTTTTCAGTCTAAAAGTTATTGTTATCCTCTTCCTTAAAAAAAGAAATCCATTAAAAATGTAGCTGTTACATTCTTACGAATGAATTATGTAACTTTTTTAACAGAGAGAGATGTCCAAAACCTCGTGTTTCACTTTGTGTGGGCAAAAGGAATATTAGGCAGCATAAAGGGTGCTTTAGGTTAGAGGGAGATGTGTGGAGCTCTTCTCACACTGGCACAGATCCAGCTCAACCCTTGAAGCTGGGGCAGTTCTGAGATGGGGGAACAGGAGAGGAGCAATGAGGTGCTCCTAGCACTGTGCTAAATTGCTGGATATCTAAAATCACTTTGGGTATGTTTATCCACATGCCCCAATTACACCTTTGGCTGGAACATAAATGGGAGTGTACTACATACATCGCACAGTGTCTGGGGTGGTGGTGCTGGGCTTGGGTTGGGACAGCAAAACTGCCATAATGCAATTTAAAAAGCTAATAATAACACTTGAGCTTCTTTTACACCAAAAACTTTATTAATTTAGACAAACCCCCAGCTCTCTCTTGCCGTAGGTTTTCTTATATGGCTGTGGTAGGCTTTGAACCACCTGGATATCATGTATTAAAGCAAATTATTTGGTACGTTTCTCTTTCTTTTTTTTTCCAATCCCCGATTCAGGAATATTTGGTGGTGAGAAAGCTGTACGGAATAGGTTTGATTTCATCAGATATTGTCGGAGATGAGGATTATTCAGCAAGCAGGAACACTCCCTCACCTGATTCCGAGGGCAGATTGCTGGCTGCCGTCATGGGTAATAAAACTGCGCTGCGGGTGTTGATAGAAACTGGCTAATTAATAGACCATTACTGCGCTGTCGTTGACTAACATCAGAACCCTCTGAGACCAGTTACGCTGGCAAAAATCTCGAGGAACCCTCAGAGGCTGCTGAAACTTGGATTTGGCCTGAATTTAAGGAGTCTATGATTTTTTTTCGGGTGCTGTCCATACTCATGTTCAAATTGTGTGGGTACTGTCTGTGAGATCAGTGCTCACACAGGGTTATATGCCTCAGACAAAGGGAAAAATGGAGGGGATTTCAGTGAATCGGCTGTGGTGCCCCTGCACACCTACAAGCACTTGATGAAGTTTATTCCCTATTCACCACAGCCCTTTGTGAGGTTTGCCTGCACCTCTGGAGAAAGGGCTGTGCACCCAGACATTGAGCATCCCTCTCCTCTCCTCTCCTCTCTCCTCTCCTCTCCTCTCCTCTCCTTTTGTTTTCCCAAGATTTCAGGGTCACCTTGCCCGCAGTGAGCATGGAGAAACCATTTGACACATTGGGTTTTCTCAGTATTGCAGTTCCAGCCAGGAGTAATCTCAGTTAAACATCTTTTGGGATGGTGCAGCAATGATTCAGGAGAAGCCTGACAAGGACATTAGTAGGGAGCAGAAGGGAAGGGAGAGGTATTATCCAGAGCTACAGAAAATGCCTGGTCAGGAATACAAGAAATGAGAAAAAGCGAGGAGTGGAAGAAATAAGCAAAGAAAGAGAAGTAACAGCGGCATTTAACACAGGGGAAAGAGTCAAAGTGATTTCTGCAGCAGCAGGAAGGAGCAAGTAAGAGCAAAAGTAAGATTTACGGAGGAGCAGCTAATATGAGATTGGAGCCTGTCAAGGGCTGAAGGAAACTGAAAAGAAATAAAAAATACGGAATAAAGGCAGCAAATTGGGCATTTTGAGTGCTAGAAGTTAATTAGTCCTTGCAGCCTTGAGGCTGTCCACGTCCTCCCAGTGCCTCAGGAAGGAGTCCCAAGGCTGCAGGAGTGGAAGCAGACAAGGAGCACTTGGCGTCCAGCAAACCAAGCCTTTGTCTGCTGCTCGTGGCTGGGCGGCTCTGGGGCTGCAGAGGAAGGCAACCAGACCTCCCTGGCTATTCCCTGCAAAGCTGTTCCTGCTCAGCCCCTTTCCACAAAGCAGCACCATTTTCAGAGGGGCTGTGAAAATGTTTCTTGTTGGGGCCTCGGGAAGCGCTTCCCCTCTAGACCCCCAAAGTGCATCAAACCATCTTCACATGGAAGGAATATCGAGTGCACAACTCTCCTCCCTGATAATCCTCCCGAATTCTTCTGAACGGCCTCAGTCAAGGCACAGGGAGTTCCCAGGAGGACTTGCTCTCCTCAAGGACCAGTTGGCTGTACAAACACAGCGTTTGCTTTTGCATCTCTTTGAACTATCCTCAAAACGCCGGCGTTATAATTGGATACCCTTACCTCTGCTGGCCTGTGCTGCATGGGTCATATATGTAAACATCAAACTCAAATAACAACCCCCAAATTTAATTTATTTCTACCTAAACAAGTTCTTTTATCATAAAGCAATAAATTTGTCTTGGTGCTAGCAATTTGTTGCGGGTGACATAACACTGCAAATTGATTAATCGCTACTGTACACGACAAAATGAGAAAAGCAAGGAATTATTATGAATAGCGTCCATCTGATACAGTAGGGATTCATTATTCAAAAGTGTTAGCTAGTGGTTAGCTATCCCCTTGTTGCAGATTACATTCATTTGCAGAATCCTACATCATGCTTACACAAATCAACAAACATGCATTTATTAAGACATGGAATGAAAGCTATTAAAATGTGAAAAATTGCCTTTTTCTTTTAAAAAATTAGTCAAGTTTGGTGGTAGCCTTTTTTTTTTTTCCTTTTGGTTGGGGATGTTTTTATGTGGCTGAAGCAAAGAAGTTTATTGCGTTATTTCTGTGTTTGCATCCAGAACCAGGCAGATCAAGCTGAGTACACTGGTGTTGGTGGTTGGTGTTTTACACTGAGCCCTCATACCACAGGCTGGAGGATTTGTACTTGAAGTGTTGGGCTGGAATTAGAATTGTAAAAAATAAGCTGTCTCTGTCCTTCCAAGTGCATTTTAATTTTTAGCATTATATTTGTACAAGGAGATTGCAGAAATGTCTGAGGAACTTACTCTGTTCAAGGTGAACTACAAAAGGGCAAACAAAAGAGGAGCTCTCCCCTCTAACACAGCAGAAAAACAGTATTTAGAGCTGAGATGACCCATGTTTCTCAGGCTGAACACTGGACCTCGTGTTGAGTATAAAATGACTCTGAATAAATAAATTCCAGAGGCAAAGCACAGAAAAGGAATGATCTAGACCCCTGCTCTGCACAGTTGTCCCGGTTTCTGAGGATCATCATTCCCTTCTGAGAGTGGGAGCAAAGTTTAGTGTGTCCATTTCTATTGCAGTGAGCGAGGTATCTGAGCCTGTCATCAGTGTCAGGCACTCCGTGTTCTCTGTGGAAGCAGTTCTTGTGCAATAACACAGGAAAAAGGTTGGTTTAACTGTTGAGGAAGGGCATGAGGAGAACACGGCCTCCTCTTCCACGCCTGTTTCAGGAGCTGTTGCACTGCCACTTTGTGATGCCTCTACAGATAATAGGATTAAGGGCATCAAACAGCAAACTTCCCCTGCCTCCTCCCCTCCCTCTGCATCTCCTGTCAGTGCAAAGTGCTTTTCCTTCTCTTTGGAAAGTTGCTTCCATCCTGCATTGCTTGAGGAAAGAAGCACATTAATTGTGGAAGCAGCAGCTCAGCACCAGCTCAGTCTTTGAACTCAGGGCTCTTGTCTTTTAGCTCTGCTCTGAAATGCCACATGTTAAATTGTTTTAATGGCTACTCGCAGCAAATCATCACTAAAATATCCCCCAAAAGGGGATTTTTATGTGTTGCTAGAGTTTTAAAGTGAAGTTAATCATTCCACTTGGGTGTTCTGTGTAAGAAAACGGTACTGCAGAATGGAAACAAGCATATAAAACAGGAGTGTGAGGTCTGTGGTGCCTAATATTGGTGCATTATAATATTGATTTGGGTACACTCTTAGGTCTGGCTTCATTAACATGCTGTGGTGAGATTAGCTGAGATACACAGGAGGTACAACCACGGCTCCTGCACTGAGGGAAACATCCCTAAGCCTCTTACTGGGCTCCTCTGAG
Organism: Mohoua ochrocephala; assembly: GCA_013398855.1. Classification (NCBI taxonomy): domain Eukaryota; kingdom Metazoa; phylum Chordata; class Aves; order Passeriformes; family Acanthizidae; genus Mohoua; species Mohoua ochrocephala. Next base: position 637,456 of record VZTA01020750.1, read on the forward strand.
AAATCCAGGCCCAGAGACAGCAAAACAACTTTTTGCTGTGAGTGGTTTCTCCCTGTTTGTGTCCGTTGCAGCCGTGTAGGCTCAGCAGCCACTTCTTTGCACACCAGAATCGCTGAAGCCAGATCAGTTCTCAGCCAGAGTGGGAATCAGCACCCAAGGTTGCTGCTGCAAGCCTTGCTCGTGTTTCTGAGGAGGCTGCTGCTGGTTTCTCCTGGAGCACTCCTGACAATCAGCCACGTGAGTCCATCCTCTCCAGGCTGTTTGAAGCACTTTCATTTCAGAGGTGCTGCCTGACTTCTTTCAAACAAGAAGGTGATGTGCGGTGCTGAGCAGAGCAGCGACACTCACCGGAACATCCTCCTCTGTCAAAACACAGAGAGGAAAAATCTGCTGTTGAGGGGGGACTTTACCCTTGCTCAGGGGTGATGGCCCTGGAGAAGGAATGTGAGAACCTCTTCAGATTAACCCTGCCCAAACTGCCCCATTAAACACACCCAGTGGGGTCAGTAGGGGATGGCAGGGATGTTGTGGGACACAGTGAGATCAAGAGATTCAGCTCTTCCCCAGTGACACGGGGGAAGAACTCCAGCTCCACAGCAGGGTTTGCTGTCCAGCCCCATGCTCACAGCAGGATTAGGAGCTGGACCTTTATTGCTGTGAACATGGGGATGGACACCATACCCAGCCGTGGACCTGGAGCTAACCAACTTACATCCTCAAGGACAACAGTGGCAAACCCGTTTACAGCTGAAATCCAGGGCCCAAGGTAAATCCTGACCTCCTTGATAGTTAAATCATGAGGTTGTGACTGGCTCTGACACCCTTTTAGGGGGCAAAGAGATGGGACATTGTGCTTATCCATTCAAGGGCTGCTACAGTATGAAATAATTGACATTAAATTCCAGGTCAGTTATGCTTTTAATCTAATTCTGGACTCAGACTGGATGCAGCAAAGTGGTTTAAGCACTTTTAAGGTGCCGTCAAACCACTGTTCTATCTAGAACTGCAACAGAGTAGATTCCTGAAGCAAATTAGCTCCTGGCCATTCATCTCTGTGCTAGGTAAGCCTTTTCCATCAGCCAGCCCCAGTTTTAATGAGAGGAATGAGGGAGAAAAAGAAAGATTTCTGTCTGGGCAGTCCTTCTTTGCCCTGGGAGTATTGCTGTGCTGCTGTGCAGTGAAAAGTTAATCTTTCTTGACGGGCGATGCATGTGGATAGTACTTCATGCATTTCAGACTGAACGCTTGATATAGCTCAGTGATCCCACATAAACACCGCAGAAGCACAGGGGACCCTGGGCAAGGAAAAGATCTGTCTTAAATCCCTGTGTCTGTCACATCACCACATCCTCCTCTAATGACATGCAAACTTCGGAGAGGCTGCAGCATCTCTGTCTTATCTGGGAGACATGTGGCTGTTAATGACTAACTTCCCAGTGACAGCAGCTCTTTCTGTAGATTGCTTCCCTTTAGTTTTTTGCAAAAACATCCATGGAATCAGTAGATAGGCAAAATCAATCCGTCAAGGGCAGGAGGCTTGTGTAGGTGGACAGCAGGAATCAGCGCCCCAGCCAATTGGATCAGCTTGGGATTTATTTTAGGATTTTTTTCCCCTGAAGTGGCAGCATCTTCCTTCTTTCTCTCCTGATCCCCTCCTATGGAGCCAGAATAGGGCTTTGCAGAGGTGACTTACTGTTTAAAAGACACAGGAGTGACTTTAAACGGGATAAAAATGGGTTTGCAATTCAGTCACAAAGCAGTGATAAACCAGAGGGTTTGATAGCTGCTCAGAGCATTTGAACACCCGAGAGCTAAACAGCTGCTGAGTGTGCTCTGCTCGCTGTGCCTGGCACTGGGGGCAGCCAGAGGAGCTGAGCTGGAGTCAGGGCAACAAATCCAGCTGGGGAGTTGGCTGGTGGGTCTGGACTGCAAGATAAATGTTTATGGACAGAGAAACTTCTCCCTGGATAGTGCCATCACAGGTAAAAACAGCTCTTACAAATCTCTTTACCTCCCAGTTTATCTGTTGTCATGAACAGATCTGTAACTGTTGTTTTGGGACTAACTTCTGAATCCACATTCAGGACAAAATCCTCTGAAATCGTTCCCACATTAGAGACAAGAGAGGGCTCTCTTGCCGGTCCTGGATGCAGTCACGCCTCTAATTCTCCCTGGTTCCCTAATTAAAGAGTACTAAAACCCTAATCTTCCCTAGAAATGCTTTGTCAGTAGGCAGCAGTGGTCTGCCTGCAGAGTTAAGTACATCAGAGATCTCAACTCCTTACAAATGGTGACCTCCAGCGAGGCAGCAGAAGCTACACTCACAAAAAAATAATAAACCATTTTGCAAGCAGCCTGTCTCTGTCAGCTGAGGAGTTCACCAGGGTCAGTGTGGGGTATCTCAGACTGCTTATGGCCATCACACGGAGTCCCCCAAAATCCAGTCTGGAAGTGTTTGGTTTCAGATGGGCACAAAGTCTGCAGGGTTTTACTACACCCATCCGCAAATATCACCCTGTGGCTTTGCCTGTGCCCTCACATTGTCCCTTAGATTGTGGAAATTCAGCCTGTAAATTAGCAACTGTGCAATGAGAGAATGGGAAGAGCAACGGGGCACGCAGGTATTTGTATGGGAATAGGAGAAGGATCGGGAGTTGGAATAGGAGGAGGAGGAAGGACAGGTACATATTTGTTCCAAGGTGATCTGAAGGGCAGCAGAAGGTCTGGGAAAAGCCAGTGCTTTCCACGTTGTGTGCCTTTCTGAAGCACTGGTGGGAGTGCTGCCAGTGGCCCGTGGCCCACCTGCCCCTCCTCACACCATTCACCTGCACACCCCTCGGCAGGTCGTGTCCTCAGCGGGGAATGAACAGGGGCATCCTCGCCTTCGGGAGGAAATGAGTAACAGGAGGGATGGATGGAGGTGAATATGTATCGTGCCCTCTGTCAGTGCTTCATTTTACTCTTAGCAGAGCAAAAGGGAGCCAGGCTTTTATTTACCTACTGCCTGAGCAAAGGCCAACCATCCTCACTCTGTCAAGTTACTTAAGTCTAGCAAATGCTGCAAGACCTGAACCGGAAAGGATGTTAAAGCTGGTGAAAGATTGTCATGGGGTGGGCTATGGAGCTTTTATAAAACAATTGCATCAAGCTTGGGAAGGGAAAGGCTCGAAGGCCATTAACCCACCCAGGGATGAGGCTGTCAGCGGAGCCAGGGAGCATTAAATGTCCATTTGCAACATATTTTCCATGGGAATCAGTCACCAACCCTCTTCATACACTTAAAAACCCAGGCTAGCACGGATGGCACGGGCACTGTTTTGTTCTTCCTCCATCTGACACGGATGGGCAGGAAATGAAAAGAGGAGGTTTCCTGGCAGGGAGAGAGCAGAGCAGTGGAGGAGCTGGGGACTCCTCCAGGCTGCCTCTGAGCTGCTGCACATCGAGGCACGTCCTTTCATGTCCCCGAGCTGCTGAAGACCTGGTTCCCCACTCCCCAGCCCAGCTCTGCAAGGAGAGAGCAAAATGCTTCAAAGCCAAAGTAAAATTCTCTGTTCAGAGGTGTAAGTGCCTGCCTAGTGTGGAAGGTTGTGAAGGCTCCCCTGGGACGCTGGGCCCTGGGCTGTAAAAGAGTGAATTTCTCATCTCTCTAAGGTGCTGAAAGCCCCTCCATGAAGCTGTTGGAAATCATTGGATCAAAACCAGCTGTGCAAGTGCAAAGTGCATTCATTTATTTTGAAACAAAGACCTCTCCTATGGAAAGAATCAAATAAAGTGTGCAGGGGAGTCAGTGGGCAAGTGAGGGGGAAAAGTGGAGCTGATAACAAGATAGCGATAGAAATGGCTTTTGAAAAGCTTTTATACATATATAAAAAACAGGGAGTGAGGAGAGAGAGTGGAAGCAACTTGGATTGGCATCAAAACCCTCTTATCTCCCACATTTACACTCTCCACTGCACAGATTGCTCCAGTTCACCTTTAATTTGCCTTTTGATAGTTGTAGGCTGATACCAGACACTCCTGAAAGCTGACACTTGGCAAACAGCACATTGCACTCCCATCTCAAGTGCATGACATGAGAGAAGGGTTGGAGGCCATCAGAGCTACGAAAGCTGTTGCTGGTGTGATCCTAGGACATTTTAACATGACTTGATTTTGCTATTTCTGTGCACCCCAAATGCATGTGACGGAGGAACAGCTATTTTAAAAAATGCCAAAGCAAAGTGTCTCTGAGATAAGCTGGACATCTCCTATCAGAAACATCTCCCTCCACCTTCCTTTTCTTTTTGGCAAAATCTCAGCAGCGGAGGTTCTCTCTGTGCCAATCTGTGCATCCCTACGGGCAGCTGACTCATCCATCCCTCTCCTCACCCCAGAAGGCTTCTCCACAGTCCCCTCTTTGTCACTGACACCTTGGGAGGCCCTGACCTTCACAGCATTTGAGAGTGAGCCCCCACTCACTGAGAGTGAGCTCGAGGGTTCAGATATGTGGTGCTGCCGCCTGAGCTGCCAAGAGGACAAACAGCAACAAGATAGCTGCACAGCATTAAATACCCGGGGACTGAGTGGATTACTTAATGGAACAGGAAAATCACCTTGTTGACAGACATCAGCAGAGCAGGAAACAGAATCACATGTCCTTCGGGCATGAAGAACCAACGAAGGTTTGAACCCAACTGCACCATGTGAAGCACTCAGTTCTTGCTCTTAGGGTTTCATCTAATTCTTGCTTGCTGAATATTAAACCTACCTCTTTTTGTCCTACTGACAGCCATCCCTGACATTATTTTCATCCTCCTTCAAAGTGAAGACCATTGCCTTCAAGTGAGCTCTGTTTATAATGTGGAAATAGCTGTTGAAATGGATGTTCTCGGGATGCATGAAGTTGTTTATAGACAGGAATTTTTTCTGGCAGAAGTTCATATTTAGAGAAACAGCTCTGGAATTTTCTGACCAGAACAAAAGGAAACAAAGACAACTTCCAAGTGATTCCATAAGAATAGAGCAAAGCTACACTTCCACCTCTGAATTTCATGGTTTTGGATCCACAAAGATCAGTAAGGTGAGGCTTGGGAAGGCATATGGTTCCCAGCCCTAACAAGGTGTAAATGCCCTGGCTGATGGGGTCCTGATGCCCTCACTGCATCCAACACAGCAAACAGGAATGATGCAGTCAGGATTTGCACTACAGTGGCATAAATCTCAAACCCATCACAGAGCAGCATCTGGAGTGCTGGAAAAGTGATGCTGAAACAGCTTCCTCTTTCTTTCTTTCTTTTCTAGTTTGTCATTTTTTACTCACCGAGAGGGACTGGAGGACAAAACTGATTTTCTCTTGCTTGGCCAGGGTGTTTAAACCCGAACCTTCACCTCATCTAGGCAATAATTTAGAGTAAACACACACTCACATACAGGAAGTGGAAAATCACTTTAAGGGCATTGTCACCAGTCCACACTGGGCATTGTCACCAGTCCACACTGCTGCTCACAGCCACACTTCCCTTCTCCGATGTCCAGATTTGTTTTCTTTTGTATTTCCAAAGAAGCATGTTAGCCAACGTGATCATAATTAAATATCTGTCAAACTTCCCACAAAATGAAGCACCAGCGTCCAGTGGAGTGTCCTGCGGAGTGCTCAGGAATGGGTTTGTGCTTGGAGAAAAAGCTCACCCTCTGGCTGCCAGGGACTTCCACAGGCTGGGGACCTCTGTGCCCCTGCAGTGAGTGACCAGGAGATACCTCCCTGCTCTGTGTGGGCATTGCTTTAAGCAAAACACTGGCAAAAGGAGATGCAATAAATTAGGGTTTGGCTCGATCTGCCTTGCAGCTGTTCCTCCTGCATCCTTTGGCTCTTGGGATGGGAAAGTGGCCCAACCTGGCTTCAACCTGGCTCAAAATAGGTAGGGCTGAGCTGTAACTGCCTTTCCCTCAGCAGGAGCACTGTGTTTGGTATCTGTCTTCTGCTGACTGAAAAACCAAAACAGGAAAAATTTATGGAAATTGCATGTCAGACAGACAAGATGAGCCTCATTCCTTAGAAAGATGGAGTGAAAGTTAATTTGAAAAAAGCTAATTTTTCATAGGCTGTTGCTTTTCTACCATGTTCCTCTTGCTCAAGGTACTGGATAAAAGAGTTTGATACTCTAATCCTGGGACGTGAGACAGGAACCTGCACTGTCCATAAGAACTGAAGATCTTTCTTGTTTACATTCTTGCTGTTGTATCTCTGCTTTTTCCATAGCAGTTAATGACAAAATAATGATAGATAAGGACCCAAACAAAACCAGTTGTTAGGACACACTTTGCAACCCGTAGACCCCACAGCTCTTTAGAAAGAGAGAAACCATTTTGTTCCTTTATGAGATAGATGATCATGGCTCTCTGCAACCTCCCCCTTCATCCACGACCACATCCCTCTCTCTCTCTGCCCTTTGCCATCCATCTTTTTCATGCATGGCAGACTCAGCCAGGCAGGCTGCTTGTTCCTCATAGGGAGAATCCTTTGCCCCCTCTGAAGTCACCCAGAATATTCATTCCCATTTTTCCTTGCCCATCAGATCGGGGCTGCTCCCATTCCCTGCCATGTTCTCCCCTCTCTCCCTGACATTGCCATGCACCACATCAAATAATTGTTGTTATAACTCTCCTCCTTTCCCAACTAAAATATACTTGATTGGGAGGGAGAGGGGGAACGGGGAAATAGCTGGGTTTATTTTAATAGTTTCCACTCTCAGTTCAGCTTTATAGTACAGTATATTTAACTTTAACGTATGGACAGCTGGATGCATTTAACAGCACAATGGAAAGAATTTGGCCAGTGTACATTTCAGGCCCTGTGTTTGGAGCTGATCACCACATATTTCTTCATAATATTTAGATGCGCCTGTTACGGATTGCGTTGGGCTTGATCAAAATATGTTTGTGTCAGGTAAGATTTGTCATAGATGAGCCTCTTCATTTCTTTACTCACTGAAACTCTTTCTACAGGAAGAAGCTGAGTTTAGCTGATATCAGCAGGTTTAGCCCAGCGCTTACGATGGGGCTGCTCGCCTTCCCTGCAGAAGCCAAAAAAAGCCATAAATACACAGAAACACGGGGACATATTCTGAGCCCAGCCTGTTGTGGGCACATTACTCCACTTGTGGTGACACTGGCTGGAGAGTAAAGGGTCACCAAAGGACCAGCATCCGTCCCCTCTTCTCCCCCCCCATACACTGCAATGATGGAAAACAGCTACAGCTAGGAGACAGAGCTATAAATCCTTCACGTCTTTCCCTCGGACCTGCAGCCCTCTCCAAACTGTCTGGTTACCCTCTTGCACCCTCTCTACAGCACTCTGGAGATTTTGTCAGTGACAGCCAGGGAAATGAGGCAGTAGGCTTTTTCTCTCAGCAATGAGAATGAAGGAAATTTTAGGCACACTTCAAAATTCATTTTCCCTTTCTCAAAAACAAATAGAATTCTGTTTATTATTATAAAAGAGCCTCCTTCACTAATTTTATGCCCTCATGCAGAAGCCAGGGGGCCTGAACAACACGATTTTATCAAATTTATCTTGTTGTCTCGGTGTTGTTCCTCAGTGCCTCTTGCAGCAGTGCAAACAGAAGGCAGATCAGCCAAGGCACTTGCTGGCTGCCTTAGCCAGCTTTCCCTCCGACGCTAGAAAACAACAACAGCTTCATCTTTCCACAGGCTTGAGTTTTTTCATGTGCATATTTTTAAAGTGCTGTTTTCCCCCTACTACTGTGGGAACACGTGATCAGCACAGACAAAGTGCGAGGGGCTGTGTTTCAAAGGTATTCTTATAAAAGTGCCAAAGAGAAGTCGGAGCCTGAGGAACAGCGACGCTTATGATCTGGAGAGTTTCCAACAAGTAACACATCTCAGCCCCACGTTCCAAGCTGTGAATGAGCTCCAGCTATCTGGGAAACGATGATGATTTTAGATGTGTTTGGCTGGATATGTTGCTCTGCCTCTAAACACCGGGAAGAGAGGAGAGAATGAGAAAGATGCTCAAGGAGAAAAACCCTGTTGGAGGAAAGACCAAATCGTCGGAAAGCTCCGAAGTGCTCGCATTAATGTCATGTCATTACTCCATATTGCTGCACAGGTTAATATAATTGGGTTACTGTGTGTGAGCAATGATCCATAGCATGTTATGGCACTGAAACAAATGACATTTAACCAAGAGATTTGTAAGGCACCTTGTTATCTGCATGGTGAGCAATTGCAAGGGAGAGTCAGATTGCTAGACGAGCGACTGACAAATTAGTTGTTGGGTTTACTGGACAGCTTGGATTTATAACCTCACAATTCCAACATAATTTATTAGATCCATAAACAGACAGATCCAGTGTTTTTGCTTAGATTACGCTCTTATTGCAGTCTCTGATCCTGTCCTGTTTGCAGGGCTGTGTTATTCGTGCAGCACTCAGCCCTCCCGGGTGGGGGCAAGGTAAGCTGAGATCAATAAGAAGCTGCAGGTTTCCAGCAAGAAAAATATTTACGGCCCAGTTAATAAAATAATAATTAGCAGATGGTGGTCCCACACTCCAGCTTCAGTCTCTCCAAGGAAGAAAGGATGCAAATAGAAGGGATTGGTAAAAGATGCAAATTCCGCTCAGTGAAACATATTTTCTGTTTCTTGGTAGAACAGAGGCCAAAGCTCTTGCCTGCATGCTGAAAAATAAAAACAAACAAGCTGAATGAGATATAGGGGGGGAAAAGGACTCCATCCTACCTGGATAGTCATGATGGTCTGTTTCCACCTTGGCCTCTGGGAGGAAGAAATATCCCCATTTCCTTCCATCTTTTCTGGGCTGGAGAGCAGGAGGCTCAGCATTGCCCTGACTGCAGGACAAAGCTGTACTTTTTTGGAAAGGCTTTCCTTAAAAACCCATTGAAAAAGAACAGACAGGTTCCACAGGCAGATTATTCCAAACCTTTAGCTGGTGTCAGTTCTCCAATATCTATCTGCCATGACCTAGGTCAATGACTTCTCTCTCTTTCCCTAGGGGCATAAAAAGGAAATCATTATGTCCCTCTTTATGCTCCCCCCCAACAGGTTAGGGGACAGTTATCAGGGACGTCACCACCCTGTGCGCCTCACTGTCCCCTGCAGCTCTCCTTTCCTCTTCCCACCTTGCTCAAATCCAAACCTTTGCCCTTTCTTCAGCCCTGCCACCACTGCCCCTTGCAGGCACCGCTGTGTCCCATGTCACTGGTGGCACATGGTCCCCAGAGCTGCCTCTGGGCTCCCCCGGCCCTCAGGAGGTCAGCTCGTGGGAACAACTGCATCCCTCTAGCTCTTTCCATTCAAGGAAATGATGAAATATTGCCTCTGTTCAGAGCCTTGGCTCACACCGAAATTTTTATGAGGTGATAAAATGATCACCTTTGGGCTTGTGGCTGCTGACTTAGGCCAAAACTACACCACCCAAGAGAGTATTCTGCTCCTAATCCAGCTGGCATTTGGGATCCCTCACTTTCCAGGTTAGAGGACAGGTTTTTTGGGCTAGAAAAACTCCGGAGAGATGTCCAAGTGTTTTGGATGTTCCGCACAGCAAATCTGACCTCCATTTCTTTTGGAACTTTTCCCTTCTCTGACTAAATTTTTAAAACTCCTCTCATAGGTTGGATTGACCAAAAATAACCTGGGGTAGCTGGTGAGGCTGGCTCTGAGGTTCGGCTGTAATACTCTGGGTTAAGTAATGAAAATAAGAGAGGAGTCCAAACTCAATCAAAGCTCTGAAAGCCATGGGCTGCTGGGTGAGTTTGAGATCCCAAGGTGAGATGTGGATCTGCACGAGCATCTCTCTGCACACTCAGACTGAGGACAGCAAACAACCCAGGGCCGAGTTTGTAATTTCTTAAGCTGAACCAAAAAAAAATGAGAAACACCAGCATCCAGTGCCACTGGCACTGAGAAGGTGCTGGAGAGGACGTGGCTGGGATCAGAAAGCAGGAGATGGCCTTGCTGGTACCGACCGGGCAGTGCCAATCCCTCCCCGATGAGCGCAGCTGAGCCTGGGCTGTGCTCTGAGCCCGGGCTTGGCTCTGCTCTTCCCTTGCTCCACAGCTACAGCCACTCGCAGCCCTGCTGAACGAGTCCTTCAGGGGTTCCCCTCATGCAAAGCTGTTATTGTTAAAATAAACACGCATTTAGCTTCACCAGCTAATATTTCACGAGCCTGAGGCACAGCAGTTGGAACGCATCTCCCCCGGCCTTGAGGCAACACGAATGGGGGATTGGAGCATTTTCAAGGCAAACACCAGAGGATTTTATCGGTGCAGGCTTTGGTGTGGCTGTCACTGCATGGGGCTGTGACACTGCCGTGCCTGGGACTGCACAGTGCAAGGTCCCAACTACCACTCTGTTAAACATATCTCACAACCAGCTGCTGGGGGAGCTTGGACTGCTTCAGTCAGATGTGCTGGACACTTCAATCCATACCCGAGTCAGTGTTAAACCCTGACTGGACTGAAGTAATAGAGAAACCAACCCTGCCTATCCATGCCTGATGTCTTCCTGAGCAGATTTTGACGAGTTGTTTTCTTGGAATAATTTGATTCATTTTTAATATTTAAAAATATTACAGACCAAGTTCATGCCTGGTTTAGCATCACTCCAATTAATTTACCCATGGGTAAAGCCAGTGAAAAACTTACAACTTAAAAAGAGCAATCCAACATTCTTTCTTGTTTTCTTTGAAGCAGGTTCTCACCAAAGATGCAATACCAGATTTTATATAAAAGTGCCTAATTAAAGCAAGCCCCCAAATTATGCATTTTCATTTTGTGGCATTCAAGGAAGAAAAAAACCCAGCCCTACTAATAATTACTAAAAAGGAAGCTCGGCAGGGTAAGCAAGAGGAAACATGGAAGGCGGTGGAGGAGGAGAAATGCTCGGCATATGGAGGGGTTAACTGAATCTGAGCCTGTGATAATGCTCTCGTGTTTGCCAGGGAGACTGGGGAGAAAATCCTAATGGACCTACTGGAAACTGTTAATGCATTTTGGTTCTGTGTACAAAAAGGACACGAAGCCAACAGAAGTGGCTAATGAAAAATTATGTGAGCATTCAGCAGAGAGCATTATTCAGAGCCCTGACGGTGGTGGAGAGATGTGAATGACGCTGGTCAGGTGAAGAACTGGAAAACCTGGTGCAGTATCACCTTTCAGACTGAGTGCTGCCAGCACACTTAGGGAAACGTTGAATCACAGCTGGAAGATGAGATATTGCTTTAGGGAGATGCAGAGGGGCATGTTCCTAGCATGTACTTCAACCCAGAGAAAACAGTCATTCCTTTCACAGGTGAATAAATAAGCATTTCCTTGAGCAAACCCAGCCACCCAGCAGCGAGCAGTGCCATCACTGAGGGTTTCACCACCAGCAGAAAATGGTGCCTGTTCCCACTAATGGGAAAATTTCATGGCTAGACATAATTCAAGTTCACCTTGTTTCCAGATGCTTGGACTATCACAGCTTTGGGCAGGGGTTCTCTTTGTGCAGCACCTGTTCCAGAGGGAGCTCGCTTCAGGATGGAAACCTCCCCGTGTGGCCACAGAAAAATACACAAGTGGTCTTGAATACCCCAGCTGCAGCTACCTCATGGACACAGGGAGATGGGCACATGGCATGAATTTCTAGGACACTTGGATTGTAGGAAAAAATGGCTGTAAAAAGTTTTTCTTTCTACTGATATTTCCTCTGTATTTTCACTGGAACTTGAGAAAAGAAAAATGCATCTCTTTTTCCTCATCGACTCAGTGGGATACTGCAAATCTCAGTAATTTCAGTTTGGGGTTGGGGTCTCTTGCCCTACTGTGAGCTGTTAGCCAGAGCAAGGGTATTAAAAGACCAATTCATGTTCAAGACAAGAAAGAAAATTCTCCTTTCTGTTGCTGCCATGAGGCTGAGATGGAGAAAATGGGGAGAGAGGGGTGTCCAGCTGTGACCTTTCTGCTGAGGTGGACTCCGAAACTCGTTTCTCTCATGGCCACAATCCTTCCTCCTGTCACCGTGAGGAGAGCAAAGAGGGAGCCAGGAAGTGTCCTGCTGTCTGTGCTGGTGATGCTTTGGGCTGTGGAGTGCTGCTTTAGGTCTTTGCTTTTTTAGGTCTCATTGGAGGAAATCATGAACTCTCTTTCTTGAGAAGGGATGATATTTCCCTTAATTTAAACAGCTTTGAGCAAACAAGTACCAATTTGGATGTACTTTCCCATTTAATATTTATGTGATTTATGCTTCCAAGCAACCCTTCTGCTCTCCTGTTTATATGCCCTCCAAGCTCATTTTTTAACTACAGTTAATCACACTGAAGCAAAACATAACTCACAGGGAGAGGATGATGGCCAACTTTATAACTGGGGCTACCGTATTGGATGTCAGCTCTGCTGCTAAAAATAACTACCCTGGGACAGGTGCCTTCCCTGGACAGCAAAATTTAATGCCACTTTTTAAAATCCTGGCTAGCAGAAGCCTTGGAAGGGAAGAAACCCTTTAGCACTTGGGGAGGGAAGGATTGGTATTCCCAGTCCAGGAACTGAAAGCTGCTTCTTTGAGGTACTGACAGACAAACTGGCTGGACATGAAGCAAACAGCAGAGGCTCAGAGCACTTTGCCTCCGTACCCTGGTCGTAGTTTAGGTTGGGAAGTGTCAGGCTGAGTAATTTCTAATCCGTTAATGCTGCTGTTTGCTGTACAGTAAAAGGAAGTCCTCCTGTAGCTCCAAACAACAGCTCAGGGATAGGCAGGTGGGACCCAGAATAAAGGAAGAAGTGGGAAAATGCTTTGTGCCGTGTCCCTTTCTCTGCACAGAAAATATTTCGAGCTCCTCCAGATGGAAAACCTCTAACCCTGCTCCAGTCGTGCTCTCTGATGTTCCCTTAACCAAGTCCCAACTCATCAGCACCCAAATTCACCAGGCAAACCCACAGACCAGCAGTCCTGGGGCCAGGGTGAGACCTGCACCTCCGGGGAGCAAGGAAGAAATGAAAAGGGAAATGTGAGAGAAGGAGTTTGTGAGCAATTGAGAAAATACCTGCAAGTGCTTTTTCTCTGCAAGCTTGGCAGATGGACAGGGCACTGCCTGTGCAATCCATCTGCAGCGGGGATGCACTCGGTTAAACGCACTCACTGATTTAGCAATAGAGCTGGCAATACATAAAAAATGGTGTTTAACTGCACTGGCTGGTCCCAGTGAGCCAGGGAAGAGGGGAACTGAGGGCTGGCCATGGCTAGCCAAGGGTTTTTCTGTTTCCTGGGATGTTTGCACCAAACAGCTGTGTCCCTGCAGAGCAGAGCTGGGGTTGCAGGATTGCTCTCGGGGTGCAAGTGAGCCTGCAAAACCCACAGCTGCTCCAGAGGTGTCGGGGAATTACAGATGTGATTTCTCTCCCTCCTCTCTAAATGCAAAGTTCTGCTTAATATCACGTCGGTTTTCTGCATGTTTTTGGGGTTTTTTTCCCAGCGGGATGAGAAGCCTTCCCAGGTGGTAGGATATGAGTATCCCCGGAAGCGTGTCAAGCCCGTGAGGGAGTGAACAAGCAGCTTCAGCAAACAGAAACGATCGGGTTTCTCACACCTCCCAGAGACATCCCAGCTATGTGAGGCAGCACTTCCCTCCACCTGCAGCTCCCGGGAGCCTGCATTGCCAGCCTGTGGGAGAAAGCAAAGGAACAACCCAGCTCCAGGAGAGCAGCCTCATCTCCAATGACCCCTTTGCTCCTCGTTCTTGATGGAAGTGTCCTTTGCTCCTTTCAGGTGCTAAACCAAATCCAACAGGATTTTCAGGGTTCAGCTGTTCCCAAGCCCCTCACCCACTGTTGGTAATGCAGGGAATGCTGGTTCATGGGTCTGGCAGAGCGAGCAGGAATTATAACGTCTTGCATGATTTCCATATGCTTTACGCCAAATTATTCACATCTTGGGCTTCCTTTTGACAACACCAGGAGAAAAAATCCGATCAATTAGCTCTAAATTCTCCTTCTCTTCCAGGGCAGGGGAGAGGAGAGGATACCTCTGCACAACACCTGAGAGTATACAGAGAAGTTTTTCCTGTGGCTGAGTCCCAGGGCCAAACACATCATCTGGAAGGATGAAGTCACTTTTACAGACTGTCATTTTCTAGCAATTATAATTTCACACACATTTACCTAAGGACAATTCTGAAAAACAAGAAAAGTGACAAGTAAACAAATGGTATTGCTGCATTTCCTTGAAAAGCATTGTAGAAGCTTTTCAGATAGCAAATACATTAAAAAGCAGGAAAATCATTTTAAATAAGAATGTATCTCTTCGAAAGGAGACACCATTTCAGATACCGATATAAGAGGTGAATTAAAGATTGCCAAGTGCAGGAAAGTCCCCCATTTCTTTGCAGGATGTAATTAATGGAAAAGCCTTACTCAGATTGCCACAAACCAATGGAGAGGGTTCAATATATGCTTGACACTGTCAATATTTCCGTTCAGCATAGGTATTCTATCATTTCTAAGCATGAACTCACTTCCATATGTGACTACAAAGCCACCCAGTTTTCCAGTGCCAACTCTGCACAAAGGACAAGGTTTCAGTTTGAAGCCATTCCCCCTTGTCCTGTCTGTCACTACATGTCCTTGCAAATTGTCTCTCACCAATGAGAACTGAAAGAGAGAAGATTTAGATTAGACATTAGGAAAAAATTCTTCCCTGTGAGGGTGGTGAGGCCCTGGGACAGGCTGCCCAGGAAGCTGGAAGTGTCCAAGGCCAAGTAGGACAGGGCTTGGAGCAACCTGGCCTGGTGGAAGGTGTCCCTGCCCATGGCAGGGGATGGAACAAGATGATCTTTAAGGTCCCTTCCAACCCAAACCATTCCCTGATTCACTAATTTATGTTATCCTTGTGACCACTTTGAAACTGACTTCTTCTTACACAGCAGAGATAATGTTTTAGTCTTTCTGAATAGATCACATGGGTTTAGGGGTGGTAGCAACAACCTCAGTGGAAGGTAGAAAATGACACCAGAATCATTGACAGCTCTATTTTCATTTGGTTTGGGTTATCCGATCAGCACTAATAGTTACTTGTTTTAATAGGATATGGTTTTATTGGTATTTTGACCCAGGCTCTTCATTTGGTACAAAGTCAAAGTCTTGTGCTGCTCCAAATTAGGTCACCTAAAGGAACCCAGCATCTGTGCACGAGCCCAGGTCACACAGCTATTTGTGGAATGGATACTGCACAGTCTTTGTGAGTGCATGATATATGAACTGTATGTATTACCTTGATAAATTGTTTTTAAATATTTCCTCCTTTTTATTAATTGAAGAGGAAACTCATGCATCAATGACATTTTTATGCTGGTTTACACATAAATTATTTCCCTGTGATGTTCATTTTTATTATTATTGCCGATATTATAGCAAATGCATTTTTTTTGCCTTGTAAACAAGATTTTGCTTACAGCTAAATGAAAAGAAGAGAAGTTAATCACGTTGAAATAATAGGTTTAAAAAGGTAATTCAGTAATGTTTGGCTGATGTTTAATCTTCCCCAATAGAAGCCATGCTGAGAGAAATGACAGAAATTCTGCTTTTGTAATTAAACTGTATTCATCACTGGCAGGGCAGCTGAAGGAGAGCTGAAATAATGCAGTGCCTGCTGACTCCTGGCAGAGCCTTCCAAGCAGGGACTTCAAGGTTTGTTAAGTGACAGTGGTGGCTGCAAACCTTGAAAATGAAGAGCATCATCACAGCTTCCGGTGTAAGAACTTGACGTTGTGGGTCTTGTTTGCAGGAGGGTGTGAAGTTTATTCGAAGCCCATCAGAAAAGGTGCCCTCCATCAGCAGTGCCTGAAAAAAGCACCCATCTCTCTGCAGAAGAGTAGAAACAATCACCCAAGACATGTCTAGGGGCCTTTTTCTCATGAAAGCTCAATGTCTTACTCTTACATGTTTTTCTGAATCTGATCCCTAGCCAACCACTCTGTATCATCTCCAGTTCCAGGTCTGACTGCTCCTCCTCAGCACTTTTGAAAGAAATCCAGCACCAGACAGGACCTGGGAGTCCAAATCCCACAGGGAGCAATGGAAAGCTCAGAAGGTTTTGAAGCTGGGCCACCCTTGCCATAAGTCAGCTGCACACTGTCTGAGTAAACAGGTAGTTCCCAGCGGCTCAGAAGCCCAGTAGATTTTTTGCATTGGTCTCTAGGTTTGCTTTCTGCTCAGCAGCTGAACAGGCAAGTGACATTTAGTCCATGAGCTCTGAATGCAAGTTACATTTCCCTTTTTTCCCCTCTGTAGTTTGAACCTCCAGCAAACTTCCCCCTGCAGCTCTGGAAAACAAACAACCCTTTTGCTGCTAGAAGGCAGCATGACCAAGCTTTGATTTGTGATTTTCTAGGGAAGAACTGTATCATCCCTCAGTGAGAAGATCTGGATGCTGGAGTGGCAGAAGCAGGTCAGTCTCAAACAGCATCTAATTAGGCAGATTTCTGTTGTTTAGCCAAGCAGATGTATCCATCACTGACCATTAGATGCTGCATCATCCACTTATAGCAGCTTCCAGCTCCTTAAAAATGCAGAAATAGGAAATCTCCTTTGCTTCTTGGCTGGTATTTTGACCCATGCAGTAGCAATCACTTCCAAGGTATCAGTAAGAAAATTAATCAAGCAGCTGAGAACGAGCTCAGTGGTTTCCCAGCTTTGGGATCTGTGTTTAAAGCATTTCCTAACAAAAGGAAAGCAATGAAATTCTTGACTCTTTCCCCAGGCAGGTTTTCATTCTCTGCCCCCTCTCTAAGGTCAGGTGAAATTTTTCTCCAGGAATTTAAAAGGCGATCAGGTACAAGCTGTATTTGGTGGAATAAGGCCTCTCTTCAAACAATGCTGCTCTGGGGCTCATTGGTCCCTGCACTCAGTCCTGCTTGGAGGTGCCAACAGGAGTACTTTCGGTAGCACAAGGAGACAATTATCTGCCTAAAAACATCAAGCCCAGGCTTTTCCTCAAGACATGCTGCAGTCAAACCTCATTTCACCAGGAAATGGCCAAGAGTGCAGCAAAACCTGTGTTGTACCATTCACATCGTGTCCCTGTGTCAGGATCCCACATCACACTGTTCATCTCATGTCCCAATATCAAGAACAATGCTTAGAGCTTCCTAGAGAATGATTTTATCCAGCAGGACTGGTGAAAATGATGCTCTTGGTCTGCCCTATCACCCTCATTTTACAATAAGCTGATTCAGAAAGCACTGGATGCCTAAACCCAGGGGTCTGGTACCACGGTCACCTGTGCTCACAGGTAACTGAGCCATCTCCATGGTCCTGCTGCTACAAAAATATGTTTCTGTGTCAGTGTATTGATACTTTCAAACATTTTTACCCAGTGGCTTCAGCTTCCAAGTCTCACGCACCTTTCTGGAGCCTGGGATGGTTTACAGTCAGAAATCACAGCAGTTTAAGGAAGGATGATCCCTCATGACCTATATATTCATTATGCATCTGACCAAGGTTTCACACAATGTAACAACTCTGTTAAACAACGAGAGCCCACAGCATGTCATGGGAAATGTATTCTGAACAGAGCAGGGGAGTTCAACACACACAAGTTACTGCTTCCCTAATACACAACAACTTCTTTCCACATCAAATGCTTCTTTTCCAACCCAAATGATGATTTTTTATTTTTTTTTTGGTGAAAAGTCTGATTTTTCTATAGAAGATCTTTCTGCTTTTGCATTTTTATAAAAATGAAAAAGGAAAGTTTATTTTTCCCATTGGTTCAAAGGGATTGTCTGGATTGAGCATCTGCAGTGCATCCTTACCTAAAACCGTCAGCATCAGCCCAATAACCTGTGTGAGAACCACCTGAACTCAGTGCATAAAGAGATTTTTTTTAACATAGTTTTATGTATTACTAAGTTTTTCGAAAGCGATGAAGATGTTTTTACTGAGGAATATTTGCAAGTTTCAGATGGCTGGCAGATGTGTTAAAGAACATATGATTCAAATAGAAAACCTTTCTTTTTATTGCTGAAACACTAATAAGAGTGCACTTTAATATGCCTTAATGTGTTACTCCTTAATTGACAGCAGATGTTTCCTGAACAGCATTTTTTAAAAGACATGCCGCACTTCAAAACAAGCAGAAATAAAGCCTTACTGTACATGCAAGAGCTTCCAAAAACAACGCCTCCCCTTGCCAATAATTGTTTTTAAAAACAGCATTCTGGATTATTTGAAAATCAATATTAAGTCCCATGGAATATGTGAGAGTAAATCTGATGTTATTTCAACAGAACCTTAACACAGCCTGTGTTCAAGGTCTCCTTTTGCTTTCCCTCCGGTCTCCAGAATGGGAACCATCACCCAGCCCTTGATGTTGGTCACAAGAGAATGGAAAAAGCCATCCTCTCAAGGGGAAGCCAAGCATCCACCTACCTGGTCAGACAGAGAAAATTTCCAGCAGAACCAGTACACCTCACCTGAGGGGCACGACAATTATTTTTATGCTTATATGTAAAATATTCCAAGATTTGGAACCTACTCATAGCCCATCTGCTGGTGGGACACCAAGGACACAGCAGAGGCTGCTCCTTTGGTGTGGGGATTGCACAAGGCCAGGCTACAAATGGCAAGGGATTGTCATCGATGTGAGCAGGATTGCAAGGACTTCTATCACCACGGGCCAGAAAAGGAGGAGGTTTTCCCTTGTTGTCTTGCCAAAGTCTTTTTCCAGTTCCAGATCTCAGCAGCTCTGTCAAAGTGTCTCAAAGCACACAGAGACCTCCACATGGATGGAGTCTTCACCATTCTCAGTACTGTCCCCAGTACTGAAAATCTGTAAATCTGTTTGTTACTGGAAATGAGTGTGATTACAAAGGGCTACAGAGGGCTCAAGTCATGTGAGAAAAGAGAAGAAGGAATAATAATGCAGCCCCTTCTCCTTCCAAAGTCTCTTGGCAGACTAGACCATGCTTTGCCGTGCAGAACTGGTCTCAGAAATGAAGTCCTGCCCAGTGCTGCTGTCACTGGTGTCACTGCAGACCCTTCAGCAGGTCCTGAGTGACCCAGGACAGGGCAAAACCAATCTGGGCATCGGCTCTGAAGACCTTAACTTCAAATCTTCTTCTGCTAAAGGAGGAGTCAATCTGAAATCAACTTAATTTATTTCTTCCTCTCCTTCCTTTGAAAGGTTAACAACATTTTTATTTCCTCAGCCTTAATTTTCAGAATATTTCCAGTGTGTGCTGTTGCAGAACAAGTCTAGGGTTGCAAAGCAAACACCACTGTGCCAAGTCCAAGCAAGATGAGCCTGGTGCTGGGCAGGGCAGGTGGTGCCTTTGGGACCCACAAGCTCCAGGCAGGTCCTGGTGCTGGAGTGAGAAAGGCCACACATTTGGAGCCACTGAACACTTTTTGCAGGCCTAATGGCTGCAAAGGCAATAAATAGTAATAATAGTATAATAGTATAATCTTCACGAAAAGAGACAGATGAACATAATTGAATTNCAGCAAAAATACTCAGCAGCACAAGGCGAGCAAGAAAAGTAAGAAAAAACCATGGAATTTTATAATCATCATGAAAGGAGACAGATGAACATAATTGAATTATTGATGGGGAGAGATCAGAGGGCGACCATCCTTTGTAAGCACAGGATCATCCTGACCAACCTCAGGAGGCCTGCTGATGTCCTGGGAAAATGAGACTTGCAGGATTTACTGCGCTCCCCCCAAAACCCACCCAGAAGCAGCCCCCAAAGTCCCCATCCCTGGTCCCCGGCGTGCGCCGGCCCCGAGCGGGGCTGTTTGATGTGTGTGCGATGGTCCCACGCTGGGCCCCCAAACCCCACTGCGAGCTGTGGCAACAAATGACAGAATCTTTAAATACAGCCAAGCTGTGGTCAGTGTTTATTTATTTTTATTATGTAAACAGCCCATCACTTTGGGTTATTACAGTTTAGCTTGAAAGGCATTTGATCATTTCAAATGACTTGCTGTTATCAGACCTTCTTTTTTTTTAAAAAAAAGCCTTGTTAAAATACTAAGTAATTGACAGTGCTTTTTGTTATCCTGCTTATAAAACACAAATCATAGGGCAATAAATATTATTCATTTAGAGCTGATGCAAACCAAATGTTTTCTTCCTTAAAATACCCATAAAAGTGAAGTTTTATCTTCCATCTGGCAATGCCTCTTATGCCAAAATGTTCTGAGTGGAATTGCATTAATAAGAAGACATCAAGAGAAATATGTTACTTGTATCCTTTAATATGCCTTTGTAAACTGAGATACACGTTGGCCTTCTATCAATAAGCATCTCTACCTGTGGGGTTTGAGAAGGATTAATAGAGAAGAACCATTATAGGATGAAAGGACCGAGCATGCTGGGAGAAAAATGAAAATCAAACATCCACCAGTGCATACACTTCCTTCCAGGATAATATTTAGATTTTATTTTATTTTCTTAATTTAAATACATATATATATTAAAAAAAATAAAACGTTTAAGCTGGTTTTAGATAGCACACATCTGTACTGCAATAAGGCCATTTTCAAAAGTCGAGCTCTCAGTGGGATATTTATTTAATTCGTATTGGTTTTGGACCCCAGCCTATAATGAAAAAAGATATGGGCACATGCTAGAGACGGTGGCTGCAATTGGGACTTTTTTGAACATTAAAGTAGAAAAAGCCTTTGCATGTAGGAAGGGTTTAGTGAAAATTCAATAACTTTTGCTTCAGACACTGCACTTCAGAGCACTAACAAAGGCAGGAGAGAACTGGTGCCGACACTGAATTCATGACCAAGATGCCTGGAAAATGCCCACCGGATCTGGCAGCGTTCCCCAGCCTTTCTCTCTCTGGACACTTTTCATCTTTCTGTTCAGATTTGATTTTGAAACCAATTTCCAATCCCCCTGCATTCGTCACACCTGAGCTGTGCAGGGATGGTCTCTCTGTGGATGTGTCTGACTGGACACACCCCTTTCCACGTTGGTCAAAGACGTGTTTAAGGTGTTACCTTCCCAAACTGAGTTAGAATTCCTGGTGCAGCCCCTGGTGTTCGTGCCACGCTCCCTTTGCAGCCTCCCAAAGGGCAGCCACAGCATCACAACTTGCCCATTGCACGAACACCGATGGTTTTGCATCAGATTCAGCAGTTTTGAGAGAGTTTTAGCACCGGGAAGAAGGCAGAAGGCTTTCCCTGGGAGGCTGAGGCTCAACAGGGTCTGTGGGCAATCCGTGGGGCAGCTGAGGGTTGCTCTGTCAGTCCTGCTGCTGCACAAACCAAAACGAGACGTAAAGCGGTGAAATGTTCCACATCCAGAGACTGTACATCATTTCCTTGCTGCTCTGTTGCGACTCTTACCCATTTTGCTGCACCTTAGGGCCCAATTCAATGACTAAAACTGATTTTTGGTACTTCAGTGGCCATGTGTGGGAACCAGACGTATTATTTTTTTATTGAATACAACCCTTAGAGCACTGGCTCACAAGCTCTCTTCAGTACACTGTAATAAAGTAATACCAACATTTCCCAGCTCTCCATAACTTCATTACTCTGCGTCTCTTTGGGACACTTTCATCTCCTACCCAGACTCTTTCATGGATGGTGGGTTTCTCCTTGGATTCTGAGAGCCTCTCCCTTTTCCCTCTGCGTGTGTGTGAGCTGACACACACACGTGCACGCTCCCTTCCATGCACTCAGCATTATCTGCCAGATTCTGCCAAGAAAACAGCCCATCCCTGTGCCAGTCAGACAAAGGCACTTGGCTTTCGAGGAATTGTTTTCATTAAAGCAGGATCGGGACCTGCCTGCAGACCCAGAAGTGCAAACGGAAACAATTTCCCCACGCAGGAACCTCAGCTGACGTGCAGCTGCCGAGCTTTGTGTTCCCCTCGGTTATGTTTTCCCTGAAACCATAAATAGTCCCTAAAGTCAACATAAAACTCCCAAGGAAGTGTTGCACAGGGGTAACATCCAGTTGGGAGCACCAGCTGAGGTGGCCACCAGCAGCTCCTCTGCTTTATCTGCGAGGTGTCTCCCGCAACCCTGGCTGACTTTGCACATCTCCCTCACCTGGGGCAGAGGGTTTCCCTTCTCCCTCTGTGCAACCCCAGGCACGGCTGTGCTCGGAGCTGTTGGAGCTCTCCTGCACTCCAGGCGGGCAGTCACAGGGAACAGCAAGTGTGGGACCACACGAGACCCGTCACTCTTGTGGTATCCTTACCAGCACTTCTCTCTCTTTCCTGCTGCAGCTTCAAGGACCACTGGGATTAACATCCAGATAAGCTGCTGTAAATTCCTGCCTAAAATGAAAGCGCTGGGAAAGCCGTAAAGTTGTAGCTGGAAATTTGTTAGAATTATTTAGGGCTTGATTACCCGGCCTGTTCAGCCCTTTCCTCCCTCCCCAGCACCATTGAAACCAATGGGTATTTTCTGAAAATCAAATCCGGGTTAATCATGAGGGGTTTTTAAAGATGGAGCGGTGGAAGCAGTGATTACTGGGGCAAGAGGAAATCTCCTGCAGGTATTAGTCTTACAGGACGGCGTGCCAAAGGTTACCGTGGCGCCCGCGATGTGGAACGATGATGAAATACTATGGGAAAAGCAAGTCCCCCAGCTACAAGGTATGCATTTGGTGGTCATGGCTATGCACCACTTGTGATCAATGGGTGTAAAGGCAGGGTCAGGGCTGCGGCAGCCGGAGATGCTGGTGCTTTGCAATCTAGCCAGGCCCCAACCAAGGGCCTGAGTTTCCACAATTCATTTATCATAAACCAGCAATTTGCAAATGTTAGCACTTTTCCCACACATCATGAGCCCTGATGGACTTTAATAAAGGGGAGAGCGAGAGAGAGAGGGAGAGAGAGAAGTAGAGGGAGGGGGAAGAGAGAGAGAGAGAGAAGAAAACCCACATAATTAACTAAAGTTCTTAGAATGGCTCTAATTGTGAAATGTTACCTTTTTGGAGGTAATTGCTGTACAGGTTTTCATTTGTTTTCTAGTTTCTGGTTTTTTACATTGGTCTCACATCAGTTAATTAGCCAGTTGTCTCTGTTGGTGGGGTTTTGCACCTCTCTCTTTTACCCTTATGGCTGTACAGGAAAGATTTTCCAGTTTGTTTGACTCTGGCGATCATTAAAATGTGACTACCTGCATTAATTTGGTTTTTGCTTTTAAGTGAAAGGCCTCAAAAGGGAAGGGATAACAAAGAAGAATAAATTGTAAACAGAGCTTGAAAATATACGAGAGTGAGAATGTGCAAAGCTGTGCAGATTCTGAGAGAGGCGCTCATCAGAGTCACTGGCAGGTGTCACCAGCCAGGTTCAACACCTCTGAGCTCTGAGGAAGTCCTGCTCTGGGTCTGGCCTGTCTCCAGTCTATAAAGGAGTAACATGGCTGAAAGAATGAAATCCATAGATAGAAGAAGGAACAAGAGTTGACACTTTTCACTAATATCAATGATAGCATCACTTTAACATGATTTTCCAGGCATCTTTTTTCCCCAGGTTTGTCTTCTTCTTCCCAGAGTGAACAACAACACAGATTTCAGTGACAGGCGTAAGACATTCAGAGCTGTGATTATCAGTTTTACTCCTACTTTTTCAGGAAGAAGTTGTTCCTCTCACTGAGGGAAAAAACCACAGCTCTTCTGTCTGTAGGTGAAGTAACACAACAGAACTGGTGGGTGCATGTTTACTAGAATGTTCTAGGTAGAGCTGATCCTGCTTTGGAACAGAAGCATCGACTGGCTGCTCATCCTCTCTGCTCTCTTGCTGATCAAGTCTGCTGATGTCTGCTCTGAATCCCTCTCTGGAAGGGCTTGAGCGGTGGATGGTGGCACTCAGGGAGCCTTGGTGGCTGGGTTGGGGCAGCAGCCCCATGAAATGACACTGCCTTGCAGCAGCCATCAGTATTAGGCAAGGAAAGGGACTGCTCTTGTTGGCCTTGGACTTTTCGGTGGCCTGGCCCAACAGAAGTGGGGAACTGTGGGCTTGCACATCTCACAACCCCCAGCAAAAAGGGGCTTGTAGTAAAGGTGAAGCCTGACCACTTTGTCACTTTTTTCACCTGCAATTCAATCCTAGTATGATAAATCTCAGAAAATGTCTCATCACGGTTCTTTTGTAATGTGTTTAAACATTTTTCCCAAAAAAATACAGTTGTAGGGTTATTTTATTCCCTCATTTTTAAGCCTGCAACACCATCCCAGCCAGCCTCTGCAGCACGAGGGGCTCGGAGCAAACCCACCTTACAAAAACGCAATCCCCATGGTGCTGCTCGGTTCCAAGATTCACCATCAGAAAACACCCCAAACCACGGAGACAGCAGATGGAACCTCAAAAACTGGCAAGACTGATGCTTCCTTGGAAATCCTTGAAGCTGCAAGTTTCTCACCACCAAATCCCTCTTCCCGGTCAGTGCCCGTGCCGGTCCCGGTGCTCCTCACGTGGGGCCATTAGCACTGGGCTGAAGCATCTTCCCCACCTCATTCCAGCTCAGGCAATGGCCCGAGGTGGTGCTGGATGTGAAATGAACCCCTCTCACAGAGTAGCTGAGCGGTGCATATCTCTCAGTGCATCTTCCCTTTAACACATCTCGTTTTTTCTTCCTTTTCATGACCTGCTGCCAAAATCTCTCTGCTAATGTTTCTGCCACCATCGATGCCATGCAAGAAAAGTGTCTTTGTTAACACATTTAGGGCCTGCTTTTAATTTCTACAGTATTCCCTTTAATAACAATGTCTAATTAAAACATCTGTTAAAAAGTCTGTAACATTAACTTTACAGGGAGAATTTAATAGAATTATATTTGAATTGCAGCCATTTAACGGGTTTCCTAATTAGGCTGTAGAGTTTTTATTTTTTTTAACAAAAACATTACACAAATTAAAATCAGGCCCAGTTTTTTATTATTATTATTACAACACAGAGTGTGGTCAAAGGAAGGCAGGCAGTATGTGATGGTGTGTGAAGGGTGAAAAAACTCAACACAGCAGCCGAGGACTGAAACACTAAAATGCATAAAATGAAACAAATAAGAGACGATATTTGAAAGGGGGAGGGGACCAAGAGACAAGCAGGGAAAAATTCTCTGGCCTTTTTTTTTTGCACAGCTTATTTTCAAACCGATCCCTGTGAGTATCTCAGCATTTATCTGCCCCCGTTCCCTACCACCCTTCTATTTCTCCCAGGTTTCACCTGTTTGGATCTTGTCTCTATTTGGGAGGAAAGAGGGAAGAAGTCTTGAAAGAAGTTGCTTTATGCCAGGTTTGTGTTTGCCTGCATTTCAGAAGCTTGGATAGGTTTGTTACTAGGCAGAGGTTTTCTGCAGTTCGTTTAGTAAAGCTGGGCTTTTTCTGCAGAATTTTGCACCCATTGACTGATTGACTGGCACCACTTACAGAAATGTGGAACCTTCAGCACTCTCAGGAGACGCTGCATTCCTGGGCTTTTAAAAGCAGGATTTGACAAATATTTTTAAAATACAAGGAACCACGGATGGAAATCTTAGCTGGCAGAAAATAGATCTTCCCATTCACATGAAAACTTCAACTGTTCATTATTAACCTGCTCTAAACCAAAATGAAAAGTAACAGGAAAAAAATCAGATCTATTGCATGAAGATGTATTGTAACTGCTTTTAAATCACACATTGCAACCCTCGGTTTGACCACGCCAGGATAAGGTATCTCACAACTGAAACTGTATGATTTTCAGAAAAGAGTGGTGATTTTCCTGTGAGAAGGGGTCATTTTTGTGTTCAGAATGAGATGCAAGAAAACAATACAGTTTCACTCTTCAACATAAATATTTCATGTGGCTCTCAACAAGATGCTAAAGTTAGTGCCTGTACAAACATCTTGGGTGAAGTCCCGGCCTCTGAGTTGTCAGTGACAAAACTCTTATTGACTTCAGAAAGGCCAAGACTTCATCTTTTGTCTTTAAATTGAACTTACAGTTGTAGTGAGCACTGGCAAGGGAAAACCCACTTCAAAGGAAGGCTCTGACAGTTGGACACTTATCTCCCACTGATCTAAACTATCGCAATCTCTTTTTGTTTCCCAATCGAGCCTGGAAATCCCATTGAGAGCAAGTTCATCAAAATAGTTCTTTTGTTCTTCTAATTTACAGCAAATCCAATGAAGAACACAACTTCCCTCAAGGAATTTTCAGTATGGCACAGGCCAACCTCAGACAGAAAGGGCAGGTTTAGCAGGGAAAAAACAACAACAAAATGTTCACAACAAAGAATAAGAAATGCATTCGCATTCTTCTGAGACCCAGGACACTGGTGAGGCCTTTGATCTCCTCTGCTCTGCCATACTGCATTGCTTTTGTGGCTTTTGGACTTGTAACAAGGCAAAGTCTGTTTGGGTCTTGCGGAAACCATTTGGATTCTTCTGGCCCAAATATCTATTCTTTAGTGGCTGTGAGGGGCCTCTCTTCATAACCAAATTATCTGTTTCAGGCCTATGTTTCTTCAGCCCACCATTCTGCACATTCTTTCTTCTAAAGGGAAGAAGCTGAGCTCAAATGTAAATACCAGATCCAGTGTCCAGGAGGGGGATTCCGTTCCGTCCACTCACACAAAACAACCACCCAGCCCTTACGATATCTTACAAAGTTCCTCAGAGCGTGTCCTCCAAAAACGCCTTTCTTGACAAAGAGAGGACTTTGTACAGTGATTTGTAGGGTGCTTCCCACAAACATTTACGGTCACCAGCATCCTGCAGATGCCCATCCAAGAATGAGCTCCAGGGAGTTTTGCAGGACAGAGTTGCACACGGGAATTATCACCGGACTGTGGTCAGTGTGTTTTCTGTGCACTTGGAGCCTCAGGGAATAAAGTTGTTTTGGAATAACTCCTCAAATCTGCTTGGGTGTTGGTGGGGAGAGGACATTTTGGTAGTTTCGAATGGCATTACACATTTGTGGAGTGGAAATTACAGTTCAGTGTGTGGGCATACTTGATTGGACAATCTTTCAGTTGATGGGTTCTTCTGTTCAATTACTATTAAAATTCATCAAATGGAACAGAGTGGTTTTAATGCCTGTAATTGTTGTACAAAATGCTCTGTAATTGGTCTTACAAATGAAGCTGAAGAGAAAGATCAAACTCCATTGAAAATGAATCTGTCTTTCCACTGAAGAGTTCAAGAGTCACTTTGAAAATCCATTTCACGGGGAAGTGTTTAGCCAATTCCAATTCTGGTTCGTTTTGTGTGGCAGTTTTTATTTGCTTATTTTGGCCTCTCATATGCAAATGAATCTGCCAACTCTTGAACTCGGTTCCACGTGCTCCCCTCACTTGTAAATCCAGTGCTGCAGTCAGGCAGCAGTCGGCAAACTTCAGAGCCCCTTCAGGTGCATTTTTGGGTGGTACAGGATGTCTGGCACTTGGGCAATGTGAGGTGAGGAGATGGTAGGTCTGTGCTGTGCTGCCTCTGGCAGAGGAGCCAGCTTCAGCAAGTCTTGCCAGCCTGTACCTGGTGGGTCTTTTGTGGGTGGGAGGGAGTCTTTTTTACCCCTGACAGATGAAAGGAGAGGCAATCTGAGGTGTGGGAATGAACAGAAAGTCAAGATTTCTTACACCACTTTTGCCACCAAAAGCAGCATAACGTGGAACTACACTGTGGGAAAGCAAGCAGGACATTTGGGGCATTGGTTTTATCTAGTGCTCTACAAAGAATTCATTTGCTCAGAGATAACGCTAAATTTCCACCTGAAAGCCTCCCTGAATATGAAATGCTTTTCCCAAAGGTGGAAAACATGGTACTGGTGTGATGAGGGGATGGAGCAACCAAAGCACCTGGACTCCCTCAGGCCCTTCCTGACCCACCTGTCCTCATGTCCAGCACCTGGGGTGGGTTTGTGCCTCCTGCCATCAGGAGGGTGCTGAGGCCCTGGCACAGGGTGCCCAGAGAAGCTGTGGCTGCCCCGTGCCTGGAAGTGTCCAAGGCCAGGTTGGACGGGGCTTGGAGCAAACAGGCTCAGTGGAAGGTGTCCCTGCCCGTGTGGCAAGGATTGGAACAAGATGATCTGTAAGGTCCTCCCAGCCCAAACCAAACCATTCCATGATGGAACATGATGGATTTAACCACTGGACCCAGTGTGTCACAAGCTGATATTTAATTCTGTCTTCCACCTCTTAAAGACTCCAGACAAAACCCTCTCTCTGGCCCCTCTCCAAAGCCATCTTCTTCTTCCACCCCTTGCTCCAGCCAAAAATTTCCTGGTTTTCACTATCGATTCTGGAAAACACAGCTTATTGTTCATGCTGCTTCTGTCAGTTCTTTTCTGCTTTGTCTACTCTCAAAGAATTAAAAAGAGGGCTCAGAGGGGATCACTCCTCTTTGTTTAGCGAGTAGAGATCTTTCTGTGGCACCTCTCCATGGAATGAAGTGATGGCTGTGGAAGAAGAGCAAATCAGAACTGAAACTGGGGGAAGAAAAAAAAAAAGAGAGAGAGAAAACTACATGCTGCTGTCCCAAATCCATTTAAAAGACACAAATCCCTCTCTGTGCTCCTGACTTGTTACCAGGGCATGTTATTCACACTCACTCACACTGACTCTGTCATTATTAATCTGCTGAGGGCGTGTGTGACAGGAGTTCAGGCCAGCAGCTCCTGGGGATACCAGAGGAGCTGTGCAGGAGCACCACGAGTGTGTGAGCTCCCCGACGTGCCTGCGAGCAGGTAGCTGGGGCAAAACAACCAGCCCTAATTAAACTGCAAGTGTAAATAAATAGAGCAGAATTTCAGATTACATCCAACAAAATTAAGAAAAGGTCAGGGACAAGGCTTTATTTTTTAAAACCTACCAGCTCTGTTTATTAAATGTGATTGCTTCGTACACACTCAGCACTAATTGGATTGCAGGTTATTTTGTATTTAGGTGGGGGTGGGTGAGTGAATAGAATAGGGGAGGGTGAAACACACTCCTAACAGCATCAGTTATATCCTAAAATAGTCTGTTAGTCAGCATCCTGACCTTTTCTTTCCCCACACAAGTCCTGAACAAAACACCTTGATTTTTTTTGTCTGGATTTTTGGTGTCCATAAGCAATTCCATTGCGGTCTCAACCTCTGGAGCCGTTTCTGGGATGTGTATGTGTGTGTGTGTGTGCATGTGCAGCCAGGAAATGTCTGTGAAGCTGCAGGAAAGGCCCTAATTGCAATTAAATCTGGGTGCCTCACCTTCCTCCACGTGTATCCTTGCCTGTGTGGGCTGAGGGGCTCAGGTGTGTGTTTTAAGTCACCCAGTGAAACCGCAGAGAAACAAAGAAGTTGCACTGTCAAGAACAAGCAATTTAAAATTTCCCTGTTGTAGAAAAGGCACAATAGAGATTTCTCTCTGAAAGGCACTCTGGGGAGGCTGGAAAGGTTTGGGTGGAGGAGCCAGAGCCGATGCCAAGTGGTGCCTGAGACCCTTCCTCACCTGCAGAAGGAGAAAAGAGGAGCAGAACTCTGAGAAGCCGTGGGGGAAGCTATTCCTGCCTGTGCCTCACCTGCCTTTAACTCGTCCAACACGGCACGGGGCAGGAAGCAGAGCCCTGAGGGCCGTGGCTGCTTTTATCTCTGCCGACCCTCGGTATTTTGTGCAGCTCAGCACTGGGAGTCAGCGGGTTTGATGAGAGACACCCACACACCCCCATTGTCAAACAGCGGGGCCCTTTCATCTCCCTGCCCAGGATGGACACCCCTGGGGGGGCCACTTTGTCTTGCAGAGGGTTTCCTTGTCCCCCCTTCCTCTCCCTCAGCTTCCTCAAGCTGGAAAAGACAAAAACAACCCCAAGGCCTTAAAGCTGAGGGTGGGTGTAAGGACAGGGCTGGCAGGAAAAATCAGAGTTAATGGTTCACGGGGTTGCCAGTGCTTGGAGTGCGATGTCCCCCATCTCTCGCTGGCTGCGTGACACCAAAAAGTCTTTTTTGGGGGGAGAAACCTGCCTACAAGTTCCTCTGCTCAGCAGAACTCTGCAGGCTGAGCTGGGCTGGCTGCTGCAGGGATGTGCTGGAGAAGCTGGGATGGGGGAGGTCCATGGGGGTGCCTGGGGGTGCACGGTCCTGCCCTGTGCCCGGAGGTGAGGGCTCCCCATCCCACTCCATGTAAAACACTGCAGGGGCTGCACCGGGCCCAGGCTCATTCCAGAGAGGGCATTATTTAAATTGCACAGCTGAATGGTGAGTGAATCGACAGCCAGAATTGGGAACTAGGACATAAGAAAAGCACTGGAAAACATTTTGTTTTCAGCCTAACATAGTGAACATTTTTTTCTCTGAAAAGCAAAGTATTTCATTTCGTTTCAGCCAGAAGCATTCCATATTTTGGTGAGGAAAACCACGTATCTGTGGCAAGGGAGCCTTGTCATGAAAGGCATAACCTAACTAAATTCCAGTTTTCTGTTGAAACAACCATTTTGATTGCAATTTTTTAGGTTGTGTTAGCCGTTTCTCCTAGTTCATTAAATCACGTGTTGCTTTGTGGCCACAAGTAGTTCAAAATCATATTTATTCATTAATTAAAATTATTCCTGGTTTTCTTCAGCAATTAATTGTTGCTAAGAAGAATCTGAATATTTGTAGTCGTCTCCCTGAATCAGCACTCAGAGAGCTGTTTCAGTCGGGCAGCATCACTTATTTTCTGTTTCTTGTGCAACTAAACAGCGAGCTGAGAATTGCTTTAGCTGTCACCCAAAAGGATATTGCAGTTTACTGTAAGCAGACTCATGAGTGAATTGCTGGTAACACGAATGAGGAGATGAATTGTTTTCCTTAGATCAAAATGCACCTTCAAAGTAAAAACAAAAATCGTCGACTGATTTGAGCCTATTTTAATGACAATAACAACAAAAGGAGGCAGATTAAGGTCTTTAGCAGGGAGTTTTGGGGAAAACTAGGATTGCTAGAAATAGTTTCTAAGATCGATTGACTTGAATAATACTCTGGGACACAGAGAAGAGAGAGAGGTAATGCCTGAAGAGAATAAATCAAATATCTTACAGCAGTTTAGGCATTCTTTCCTTTCCTAGACGCTGCTTTTAGTTTCCAGAAATATGAACAATTCCAGGCAAGCAGAGAATAGCCTGTTCATTTCCCCCCATGATGAATAGTTGCACGTTAGCCTGCTCATTTAATGACAGCTATATAGAGTGTGTATAATAAATCAGACCCCAGCACACAAATGCCTTCTGTTTACCTTTGAAATACTCCTGGTTTGTTGGGTTTTTTTCCCTGAGAATTGTGATTGTTGCAGGAGCCTGATGAATCCACCTACATGTACAGGGATCTGAACAACGAATTAGCAGAAACTTTTGGTTCAGTGAAGTCCCCCATCCTCCCAGGACTGCCTGATGTCCTGAGACCCCAGCATCTCACAGGACCAAAGTCTGCACAGGCTCTGGAAAATTAACTCAGCTCAGAGGGAATCTCAGTCTGAGCTTTGCGTGAAAAGTCTCATTTTAATCAGGGATCTCAGTCAATTAGTCTGATTATTGCATTATAAACACTTGTCAACTTTTATAATATGTGCCTTTGAAATACGATGCCTGAACTCATCAGGCCCAAAATAGCACATTTTTAACCTGGAGTAGACTACGACTTCCCTGTACAGTCATTTACCAGTTAGAGTTTATATATACACATATATTGTGATTTATATGTGCATCTATGTGTGTGTTTGTGCATGCTGCTATTTGTTGGATGAAAATATCTGACATTTAGAAAATATCTGAGATGTTTCACTTCTGAGAAAAAACGGAGATTCCTTTTCCACATAAATATTACCAATTTCATCTGGGCTGGAAGATGCACATTTCAAGTGATTCTCTTCTACCCCTGAGCCACACCTACCACTTCCCAGCTAGCTGGCACAGCACTAATGGGATGATCTGACATTCCCACTTCCAAGAGGAGAAATTCACAGACTGGATTCCTGCTCTGGTTCCACCCTCAAAGAATTGTTCTCCAGGGAAGAGAAGGAGCAATTTCCACTTTTTCCTTTATTTTGGGAAAACTTTTCCTGCAAAGAAATGTGGTATAAAGTATTGAGAATTGCTGAAAGACATACAGATTATGTATGTTTTTATAGCCGTGAAGTCACTCAAATGGCTTTGTCTCCATTTCCCTGTTTGGCATACATCACTTATTGTGCATATGTTTTCAGATGGAAATGCTGAATTAGACTATGGTGAAATGGATAATGCAGCCCTAATGCTGGCATGAGCTAATAAGAAAACAGCAATGAATCCACTGCTGCAGATTGAAGTACATGCATTTCATATTATTACTCAAGGCTTGTCTCTCCGATTAGATGATTGCATAACCTTAATATTATAAATCTTGCATGATGTGAATTGTTCAGCTGTAACCATAATCAGTTTTTACTAAGGTGGCATTTCTGTCATCTTGTTAAACACAAACATTATATATGCTCCAGTCATAATTTTATAACAGTTGCTTTTAGCGGGTGACGGCTTTGTCAGTCAGGAGATGCTGTTCAGCTCAGATACGCAGTGCAAGTGCTTCAGACACTCATAATGTCAGTATTTACTTCAGAAAACGTCGCTTTGTAGATCCTGTCATTTTCCGAGTGTAAATTTCTCTTCAGAAGAAATGCAAAAACTCGCAAGCTTTGAGACAGAAATCTCTAATGGTCACTTTTCAGATCGCCCAAGAACCGAGTTTATTTAATCAAGTGAGAATGGCTGTATGCTCCACAGAAATCACAGCATGCTGTCGGTCCTCGAGTTCCACTGCTCAGCTCTGAGCTCCCACTTGCTTCAGTCCAATTTTCCACACGTCCCAGCTCCCCATGTGTAAATAAATTCCCCAAGGCCCAGCTTTATGGGGACCGCACTGCCGCCAGCATTTAAGGGTTTAAGACCCACCGTATAAACCTCAGCCAGATTCCCTTCTCCCATCAATTCACTGGGGATTTACACGGTTAAAGCTCACAACTGGGTGATAAATTTCAAGGCATTTCGTGGGAAGAAGGGGACATGGTCAGTGTGGTTGTGCTGCAACACCATCCTTCGTGCAGAACCCGGGGATTGTTTAGTCCAATTTACCTCCTTGACAAATTTATTGGTCTTGTCAGATGCTCTGTAGAAAAAGGAAAGGAAAAAAAAGAAAAAAGCTAAATCCCTGCCTTCTTCAGATAATGGACACTTCCCTATTTTTCCACTGTAGATCTTGTGCTGAGATAGTCCTTTAAAGAGAGGAGCATGTTGAAGAGATAAAGGCAACACGAGCACTTCCATGTTCCTTCAGGTGTAGGAAGCCCTGAGACTGCATAATCAGGGAACCAGGGGCATAAAACAGGAACTATCTCACCTCTCCAGCTCTACAATCAATCTAATCTTTCTTATTGGTTTTAATGGCAACAGAATTTGCCTTATACTCCGTAATTTTACACTCAAAATTACACCTTAACTCCAGTGTAAAAGCTAAGTTCAAATAGCTTTTATCAGGCAGCCTGGAGATGTGATTTTCTGGTAGAATATATAAAACAATCAATTGCAGTGGTCTGTTCTTTGGAGAATAAGAGTCTTTTCTGTTTTCTAGCATGTTAAGCATCCCTGCAACAGAACCTGGCATGTTTGTTATGGTGGAAAGCAAAAGGGGCGAAGAGAGTGGATTTAGATTAGATATAAGGAGAAATTCTTCCTTGTGAGGGTGGGAGGCCCTGGCTCAGGCTTCCCAAGGAAGATGTGCCTGCCCCAACCCTGGGAATGTTTGAGGCCAGGCTGGACAGGGCTTGGAGCAGCCTGGTCTGGTGGAAGGTGTCCCTGCCCATGGCAGGGGGTGGAGCTGGATGAACTTTCAGGTCCCTTCCAACACAAACCATTCCCTGATTCTCTTCAGGAATGTTTTCAGAAGTGAGCATTCTTGGTGAGAGATGGAAGTAAGGGGGAAACACCAGAACATTTGCCTGCTCCGTGCTCCTGTGGACCAGAGCTGAGGTGGAAAGAAGCCATGCCCAGCACTCCCTGAGCACTTGCAGCCTGACATGAGGCAGTGCCAGTAAAATCTCACACACACCCAGTCCTCCCATGCAGTTCCCAAACCACTGGTGGGACTCTTTGTCTGGCAGCAGCTGTCTGCTCTCTGCCTGTACCTTGTGCTGTGGGAGGACTTGCAGGGCCTTGTGGGAGAGTTATTAGGAACGGGTTTATTTTATGGTCCAGAAAGAGACCTGCAAAAGCCTTGTGCTCCCCAAAGGACAGGGCTAGCCCAGCCCCAGAGCTCGAGGTCCACACCCAGGTATTCATGGGCATCTGGGGGTCTTATTGTACATGGCTCCGTGAAGGTAAGAGGGGGACGGCTTGGGTGGCCACTCATCCTGCAGGAAACCCCATCCAGTGATTATCCTCAGTGCTCTGCCAGCTGCTTTACTATGCTGAAACTCTGACACCAGAGAGGCTTTCTCATATGGTTGGGAGGGAAAAATAGTTTTTAATATCAGATTTTTAAAAAAAGAATGTATGGCCCCTATAAACTGTTAAACTTCACTTTATTGATCATAAATCTGTGTTTTGCTCAATGCAAAAGTTTTTCATCTTGCACGGAAAAATGCTGAAACAGCTACAAATGTCAAAAACACAAAGTTTTCTCTCCCGGACAATTTATATGGAAGTTATTGGATTTTTTTTTTTGTTGTTTAAAAGCACTCTTACCACAGTGCGCTCGCCCACTGGGTTAGGAGAAATTGCCTTTCATTGCCAAGCTTTGTTCCTGCCCTTCACTGATGGGAAGAGACCTGAAAAATAAAGCAAGGGTGTTAGCCTGTTCTACGTGCCACCAGGGATGGAAGGGCTGAATTGGATAAGAAACCCAAGCAATGGGAATAAGACCTCAATAAGAGCAGAGAAGGAGATTTTCCTTGGCAAAGCCACTGCTAAAGTAGGGCACGGGCAGTAAAAGTGCCGGGGCTCAGAGCAGCGAGACACCTCACGCTGAGATTTATCCCAAGGTCCACACTCCAAAACAACAGCTGCTGTCAGAGCAGGATGGGCAGGCCGGGCCCCACGGTGACATTTCTGGAGTTAATGTGGCCCTGGGGTGCATCCCCCTGCTCGGTGACCAAGGGCATGGTCCCACCAGCGCCCCAGCCTCTCTCTCTGCAAAGTGGGTCGATGCACCTTGGGACCGAGAGATTAACAGCCCTGTCTTGGTATTAATGATCTGCAAAAGCTGTGAAGGTGCAGAGCAGGGCAAAGAAATCTTGATTTATTAATGGCAAAGCAGAAAACTGGAAGGAAAAAGGAGAAGAAAAAATTCCAGCCCAGCCAAGGGTGGTATGGAGACAGATTTACCCTGTTGTATCATGCATTTAAAATGGGTCATTTCAGCTAAGGCGGCTGTGTGTTAGCACATTGAATATATTTGGTCTTCTATATTTTTTAAATACTATATCCCATTCAGGAAGAGGAAAAATAGGAAAAAGGATTCTTTTTTCTTTGCATCCAACTGTCCAAATTACAAAAATTGTGCTTTTCCCTCATAAGCTGGAAGCTGCCTTTTTCTGCTTGTTCTCCATCACGTGGTACAACAGGTCTCTGTGCTTCACTACAGTGGTCAGCATCTCCCTAGAGATAATGGACTGGATCATCACCTGGATGCAATTCTTCCCTTTGGTCATAAATCATGATGGGAATACAGTAACCAAAAGCCATGAAATATGAAACCACATAAATAAAGGAAGGAAAGGACTGTGAATTGTCTGGGGAAATCTGTGCAAAGAAAGGGAGGAGGAGAGACTTGCACTGTTGAAGGAGCCATGACAAATATACATCCTGATTTTAAAGTCAAACTGTTGCTATAATTATTTAAGATTGGCCTTCTCCTGTGTCTCACAGGATGAGGCTTTGTTCTCCTTTCCACTAATTTCATGTGCTTTCTCTTCCTCTTGGGCTTTGCTTTTATTTCTGTGCTTTTCCCACTTCTAGCAGTTCTGTCTACAAATACCCCTGTTATTTCATCATCTCTCCCAGTCCCCAGCTTCTGGGCTGTTTCTTCTTCCTTTGGCTCTGTTCTGTTCAATTCACAGAATTTTCATTACCAGCCTGAGAACTCCAGGCCTGATTTCCTACAGGGAAAACGCTGGTCAGCCAAGTCAAGGACTTTAACTCTCATCCACATTCAAAAGGTGGGATCCAAGCACATCTGCATGTTTAATTAAACCAGAAATGTTAAATCCTCCTTCACAACTGCCCAGCCCAAATATGATCACCTTCACAGTTTTGAAAGCACAACGAGCAAAATTTAGCATATTGTCCTATTAGGAGGAAAAGTAAAAAGAAATGGAAAACAAAATGTTGAAAAGTTTAAAATAACAAGGAGTCCTGAAATTTTGGATGGGAATCCTTAAGGCTAAAACTTTGCTTAATCTTGTAGACAGCATCTCACCCTTTGGATTTATTGAAATTGGGGCAAAGAATCTGTCGCTGCTTCGTTCTGCACCAACAGCTGGAGTAGGACCTGCATGTCCGTTCCACTGTGGAGAGAGCTCTGTTTTCCTCAGGATCATTGCAGACATACCAGGTAGTCTAAAATACCCTGGGATTTATAATTTGAGCGCAGTTATTTTATAGATGTCAAAACCAGTGGCTGATCCTGCTGTCCTGAGGCTACTCCCATGTACTACAGCACTGAACACTTTTTCACCTGCCACCACAGGTTCCTGATTGTCCCTGGGAAACTCAGTGTTTCACAGAGCTGGACCTCTATGTAAAAAACATTAGTCCTATTGAAACATGCATGATACAATTTTTTCACACATATTTCATTTTCAATGGTCCTTGTTGGATTTTAGCTGCTTCTTATGGACACAGTTACATATTCACATAAATACCAATATTTAAGACTTGACAAACTCCCACTTTCAGTGGTTTGTTGTTACGTTCAGTTCAGGTTCCTCCTAATGAACTGAGGCATCTAGGAAGATTTTTACCACTGGTGTAATTTTATTTTCTGTGATAACACACAGCCACGTGTTTGGTGATGGGTGCATATCAGAGGACAGGATAAAACATATGGAATGCAGGTCTTTGCTTTGAACCACGTTTAAGGGGTACAAGTAGAATTGTGCTGCTTTTCTTCATCTCTGCAGTGCAGTTAATAAACACTGCAGACTGCTCTTTCAGAGCTTATAAACTTAGCAGAAATAAAAGGAACTAAGGGGTCTGACAACTGAGTGAAGCTTATAAATGCCACTGAAAGCCTTTGGGGCCCCAGCTCCTGGGGAATATATCAGAGCCCCTGCAGGGTTTATAAATTCTGCTTATTTACTGGCAGGTTTCTCTCCTGACCATAAAATCCATAGGTCAAAAAGCATTGCTAGATGGGGAACATGAAGCCTAGCTTTCATTTAACTCCAGCTTCTTCTTTCACAAGCCTGTGCAGCTCATCAGCAAAGCTGTGGTGTCTGGTGCTGGATGTCACACCGAGCCCGTCACAGGGAAAGCATCTGCAGCTCCTGACTTGATGTAGGACTGATCCCCTGCAGATGTGAGCTCCTGGCTGCTGCTCAGGCTCTGTTTGCATAGCTCTTCACACTTTACAACCTGGAGAGCCTTGCCAGGTAGCTCAGATGGGATTGCTTTGGGGCCAGTGTTTCAGAAGCACACAGGTTGGCTGAGCTGCTTCTCAGCAGGGCCAGCCCCTGGGGCTGCGTCACTGCTCACCTTGTGTCCCTCATTGTCTGAACAGGCTCCCAGGCCCCCAGGGTGTGAATCAAAACTGCTGTTTGCATCCCATCTCCATCTCAGCTTCGAGGAGGTTCAAGAATAGACAAATGTTTTTGCAGGAACCCAAAAAGCCATTCCCCAATTCCGCGCTCCTGAGCGTTGCGGGCAGGCATCCACCTGGCAGCAGGAGGAGGAAGCACCATGAGCACATCAGATTTCCTCTCAGCACCCTAATCCCAGCTCCATTCTACCCCACCCGCTGTCTGACAAGCTGCTTTAATGGATGGGCACTGGCCTTCCGTGGAGGGGCTAAATGTAAAACTTCCCTATGCTTCTCTTGTCAAAGTTAAAAGCTTTTCACGGCTGTGTTAATGTTTCTTTTTTTTTTTCCCCTCCTGTCTGCTGGCACCAATGACAAATACTACATCTTGCATTGAGTAACAGTATATTGAATGGCTGGCAGAGGCAGAATACGGCACCTGTAATTTATCTCCGGGAGTTTGGGTTGGATGACACTGCTGGGAACAGACGGGGGCTCTGAGCTGTCACCTGATTACTAATTCTAGGATTTCTCCTCTGAGAGTGAGAAGGAGTGAGCTAGAATGAAGGGTACAAAAAGCAAATCAATAAACAGGTTAGTGTTTGCATCATTATTAACACTCGGGCTGTCAACACACCCATTGAAACTATCGCTCAGGGCAGCTCCAGATTTAATGGTCAGTGTAACAGATTTACTGTAAATGTTAGCTGAGGCCCAGCGGGAGGGGGGATCTCACTGACAAATAACGGAGATTTCAGTGGGATGCATGGAACCCTTTATGTGTGTGCATAAATAACGCCGGGATTGCCGGGCGGAGGAGGGCGGCTCTCCGCAGTATTTCTTCTGGTGGGGCTGTGGTGTGTCCCCTTCCCTCCCCAGAGCCCCGGCCTCCCTCCACTCACAGGCAGCAGCTGCACATCAATTAAATCACCGAGGGAGCTTTGATCTTGGGAACCCCTCACAAACCCCGTAATAGCCTGGGGAAGGGAGGGGAAGGGAAGGGTGGTGCTGCCATCTTCACAGTAAATTAGCCCGTGATGAGAAAAAGCTTTGAATGAAGTTGAGTTTTATTGGTTTTACCCAGCTGATGGGCTCCTGCCATTTCCCCCTCTCCCCGGACAGTCACCTTTGCAGAGGTTCCTTAGGAACACTCCTGGCATTTCCCCTTCCCCACTGATCTGTCCACACACTTACCACGAGCAACCCACAACCAAGCAGCTCTGAGCAGGATAAATGAATGCACGATCAAGTGTCTCTGCTTAAATTACCAATGAAATGATAAATCTGCTGCAGAGTAAATTGGCTGAAGACGAATCTTTCCAAGCCCCGTCGGTGCTGCCACTTTTTCAAATGAAAGCCCTCATAAAGAAATTAAACGGGTTAAAATGAAAAGTATCTAAATGAAAAGTGTCTAAATTCAGGTAGCTTTTGCAGGGGAGGGCTTCCCGGATTGCACTGTCATCTCATGTAGATCCTTCTCCAGGAACACTCTGCTGCTTTCCTTGCTTGTTTTAAATGGTTCCCACATGCACATTTATAATCGTGCATCAATCTGCAGGTGACTGTTTCTGCTCACTGCTGCTGCCAGGAGAAGGAGGGACCCAGAGGCTGAAGCATCAGAGTGTCACAGGTACCAGTCACACGTAGCTCTCCCTGCCTCGAGGGCTGCTCACTGTCCTGGAGGTTTGAGCCTAATGGCAAAATATCATACTCTGGAGCTGCAGTGCTTTGATATTCCCAAATGTCATCTTCATCTCCTGCTCTCCAGACAGACACCTCAGGAGCTGAACCTCAGAAAGCGTGGGTTTGTACAATGAGATAAATCCCCTGTGCTCCAGGCTTAAGGAATCCTTGCTGGGAATGCCCACCCCAGTGGAGCTCTGCCTTCAGAGCATGGGCTCAGAACACAATCAAAGATGCTTGAAAGCTCCTAACCATGTCCAAGTTTCCTGTGAGAGGCTACTTCAAAAGCCTCTCATAGGAAACTTCCACTCAGACCATCTACAGAGACCCAGCAGAAACCCAGGGCAGAGTCTGAGACCTTCTGAGAGTCTCATCTCTGCAGAGCATGGATCAGTCACAGAGTCCAGGGAGGGTGGGATGTCAGTCACCCAGGAGGTACCTCAGGAGCAGGAGCAGTACAACTCCCTCTCCCCCTCACTCCAGACAGTCCCAGGCTTCACCTTCACTGCACACGCTGTCTCAAGATGCTTTTTGTGCTTATCTGCCCCAGGGAGGTTGATAAGCTCTGTCATTAGTGCAGCCACTCTTTGAACACACAATATGACAAGAACAGGCTTCTCTAAGCCCTTAATTTCATTAGAAACAAGCCCAAGATGAAACCCGTGGAGCTCACAGCAGATTCCTGAATGCCCTTTCTGCCAGGACAAGCCTACAACAGTGGCAGAAGATTTATTTACCTGTCAGTACTGGCATCTCTGGGACGGCACCGCCTGCCAATGTCTTCTACGCTCTGTGACTTGCATTACTTGCCAGGACCTCAAGCCCTTGTGAGACCCAGCAGGAATGGACGGGAACCACAGCTCTGGTGGAACAGGGGGGTGTGCAGGCAAGGCTGTCTGGGGTTACAGTTTGTAACTGCAAGTATTGAAACACTCGAGCATCTGACCCAGGCCCCAGCAACGTGGATCTCTGCTCACATCACTTGGTTTTTGATGCAGTGTTGTGGTTCAGCCCCCAATCCCCAAAGCAGATCTGGTAACTCTGCCCAGTGCATGAGGGCACCTCAGATGGACATCCCCAGAGCAGAATGCCTCTGGGATAACGGGGGGCTGTGCCACCCACTCACACTCCACTGTCAGTGCTGAGCTCCTCTCCAGAGGGCACATCTGTTTTGTGTCACGGCGGTGTCAGCTCAGACTTCCAGGCTTCATGGGACTTGCGACATTAGAAACTCAAAAAAACCCAAATGCAGCAGCTGCAAAATCAGCATTAACGCGTTTCAGTTTGATTTTGATTTCTAAAGGGCTGGTGGCAAAGGAAAGCTCTGGAGCCTCTCCGTGGAGCTGAGCTCTAATTCCTGCAGAAGGGAGCAGCCCCGCGAGTTCAGAGCGCCGCTCGCTCCCTTTAATCCGCGCACTATTGACTGGAGCAAGAACAAACCTCCTTGGAAGCCTTAATTGGAGCAAGTGGCGTCTGACGATTTTTGTTTAAACTGTAAAAGAAGACTCCTCCCTGGTGGGAGATGTTCAGCAATCAGAATGAGGAGGAAAAAAACAAACCCTTGCTGCACACAGCTTGGCTGTGCAGTGGATAACCCAGCGGAGAGCAGCCCTGGGAGCTGCTGGAATATTTGGACAAGGTGACCCCGCGCCGAGCACATTAGCTGCATTATCAGCCTATAAACTGTCTCACTGCTTTACATATCTGTATGGCCCACATATTGAAGGGGAAGATTAGCTTGATTATCAATGGGGGAATGAGCCAAACAATTACTTTCATTATTGAATATCCAATTAATTATTCAGGAGGCAAATCAATTATTCATATCTCATTTAAACTGGGTCGGGGGAGAAGCGTTGCCACTTGACAGAGCCGTTCACAGCCTCTCTGGGTGCAGCAACAATTCTGCTGCAACAGGGAGGAATTGCACCGGGAGCAAAAGCCATCCCCAAAATTATATCCCCCAGACCATATGGGTATCCATCCATACACATTTGGTGGCCAAGGCCAGTTCCAG
Source organism: Mohoua ochrocephala (assembly GCA_013398855.1). NCBI lineage: Eukaryota > Metazoa > Chordata > Aves > Passeriformes > Acanthizidae > Mohoua > Mohoua ochrocephala. The sequence goes on from VZTA01020750.1 coordinate 678,871, forward strand.
AGAACTGAGAGAGTTTGGAATTCCCTGCAGGGTCTCCTCAGCCATGATTGTTGTTACCTTTTTAATGTGATACAAAGCATCCTCCAGGCCAGCACCAACAGGAGCTCAGGAGCCCATGGGAGTTGAGCACGTGCTGCAGAAGCACTGAGACATTGAGGACTCAGATGCATTTGGTCTTATGCGAAAGAAAGACAAAAGCTGTCATGCAGACAACAGGAGGGAATCTCCTGGAGAGCAGCAGAGTCATTATTAACCATTTCTCAAAACCTGATATCATCATCAAGACATTTTACCAGCGAAATATCTGTATCTTGCTTCCTTCACTTAAATAACGGAAATAATAATAAAAAAATTGTTTGCCCACTCTCTTGTTGTTTTGGCTTTCTTTGGAGGCAGGAATGGGAGCACCACACACAGTCTGGTCTGCATCCAGACAGCAACACCCCAGTGCTGCAGTGCCCAGTGCATCCACACACTCTTTGCCATGGCCACACATTGTCCTTCCATCCAGAGCACCAACAAACAACTCACTGCGGGTTCCAGAGCACCCACGGCACTGCAGAGCAGAGGGTAAGAAATAAAGAAAGGGGAGACAAGGCAAGGACAGAAATACAGCCTGGAGAGAGCAGATCCGAGAATATAACCAGGGTGAAAATTGTGTGGAAAGGCCAAGGTCTGAAAACTCTGCTTTTCCGTAAAACTCCCCACACAGGCAGTGACAGCTGGCTGCAACTGTTTGAAAAGCAGGGAAACAGAAGGAATCATAACTCTGTGTATGTGTGTGTGTGTGTGTTTCCAAGACAAATGGGTCCCTGGGACATTCAGTGTCTGGGAACACTCCTTCCCTCCATGCTCTCTCACACAGTCACTTGTCCTCACTGCGGCCAAGCCCCAGCCCTCCAATAATCTCAGTTTTGTGTCTTTTTGCTTCTTTGCACAAGCAGAAGTGAGTGATACCATATTGGAAACAAATTGTCAATTACTGAACAATCAAGCCCTCCATTTGTTTGTTAGATTGACTCTCAAATAGCCCGATTAATTATAACAGCACTAATTATTAAGATACACTGGTAGTCATCTCCTGTTTCAGAGAGTAGGAGAAAGTCTTTCCTCCTGCTTTTGCTGTCACAGTAGCAGCCTTACCCAATAGGGCGATTTATCTCTGTCAAGCCAGTAAAATGATAATGCCAATTAAATCACACAAGTAATTGCTGTTGGGGTCCCCATGGATTTCTCCCAGCAGAGTCAGGTGGAATATGAATGCAGACTGTCCAGGGAGGGCTGGATCCTGCTCAGGGACAGCTCCACCCACACTGGTCTCTGTCCTGCTCTGATCACTGTTGTGGGAACCACAAGAGAAGCCCCCCAACTTGTGCTCTCAGGGTCCCCAACAGCCCCAGCTGAGCATTTTTGCAGCCAGGAGTGAGTGAAGTCACTCAGTCTCACACAGAGATGCCACTGAGCACTCATGGAGTGAAGAGGTACAGGGCTGTCCCTTCTTGTCCTCTGCAGATTCAGTTAGTTTGCAGCTTCTCGTGGCTTTGGGAGCCTCCTCCAGCATCTCCTGCTCCTGCATGTCCTGCCTGGACCTGGGCTGTGTCCCCCACCCCTTCAGACCAGAAATGCAGCTGGATCTCTGGGCAGAGCTGGTGTTACAGGCCTTCCTGGGCACTCACACTGTGAAAAATAAAGATATCTGTGCAACACAAACATGCAGGGTGGTCCAGAGAGGCTTGAAGGATCACGTACACAGGTAACAGTGGTTGTGACTGATACAGCTGCTGCAAAAAGG
>VZTA01020750.1:680685-701847 GCA_013398855.1 Mohoua ochrocephala
GGGAGTGTGCCCCCATCCCCTGTCCTGTGCCTTCTGCTTATTGTAATGAATGGCTGTCTCTGCAGCTGGGCAGACCCCACCTAAAAAGAACAGTGTGATCTAAGCCAATCTCGCTCCTCATTCGATTAAACCCCGTGAAAGCAGGCACGTAACCTTGTTAATATCACGTTTATTAGAGGGAAGGGGGACAGAAAATTAAGATATACTTCATGTTGTTGCTAATTAGAAAAATTGAGACTTTGCATCTGTGCAAGGCAGAGCAACATGTGGCATTAACAGATGTGAACTCATTACACAGCTGCATCAGAGGAAATTGTGCCACCACAGCGACAAAAATCTCAAAATCAGATTTCCCCCAGTGCCTCAGCTTCCCATTGCCTTCTCCTTCCTCCCTCTAAAAAAAGTTTGCTCTTGGGTTATTGGGGTTTTTTGCTGTTTTTCTCGGGGAGCAGAGAGGAAGGGAGGCTGCTCTTTTTGCAAATATGCACTGAACCCCCCAGAGAAGCTGAGAGCAGGAACAAGCCAGGCTGCAGCATGCCAGCACGGCCTCTGGCTGCTGCTGAAACACAGGGTGATCCACAGCTGGAATAACCCCAAACCTCCCTTTCCCTGGCTATGGTGTTTTCCACAGGGAACCAAGCAGGGAAGGTTGCAGGCAGCCTCTCCCCGAGGGCTTTCCAGACATGACTTCCCTGCAAAGTGGAGGGAAGTGGGAGTAATGCCTTAAATGAGGTGTCACCGATAAAGTGCCTCAAATCCTGCCCTTCATCCCCCTGGGAGCCGTCTAAGATCACCAGACCACTTGTCATCTGCAGTAAAGAGCAGCCAAACAGCATGAAAATAGGTCACTTTTTTATCATTTCCTCTGTATGCTCTGCTTAACTTTTCGTCTCAGGGAGTGGAATCCAATCCCAGAAAAAAAGCAGAGGTCAGATTTGGGATTCCTCCCTCGCGGCGCTACCAGGAGCTGATTTGCTCCCTGGCACAGCAGAGAGCAGCCCAGCAAAGCAGCTGTGTAAAAAGGCACCAACTTTGCGGATGCTTGTTTCATTTGTGCCTTATTCAGCTCTGGAGAGGCTCAGCTGTATTTCTGGGCAGTCAAAAACATCACGGCGTTATCAAGAGGCATCGCTGTAGCAGGCTGAAGGGTTTGGGGAGGCACAGGCAGGGGGTTGGGGTGAGGGGGCTGGAACCCACTTCCCAAATAGCTGGGCACTGGATACAACAAAAATAGAGATTGGAAAACAAGCTCCAAAGACAGTTTTTGTGTTTCTTTGAGAAGATTCGCAGGGACAAAGGAAAATTTTTGTTTGCAGCAATGCCCACTCTTTCCATCTCCCTTCTCACTCCCAAGGATTTCTACTGACTTGCAGTGTTACATCAAACACCCGATCCCAGCACTGCTCCAAACCACCTCGGGGCAGTGTGAGGTACAAGAGATACACCTTGGACAGCATCTCAAAAGTGAGATCCAGCTTTCCTCCTGGCCATTCTGCTAAATTAACTCCTCTGTTGAAGAGGTCTGCTGAAAAAACCTTCAGTAAATGCAGTTGGCGTTCCACTGTGATTTGCCTGCTGCCTCCCTCATCAAGGAAAACACTGAGGGGGGAACAAAAAAAACCCCAAAACCTTATTTTTAACAAAAAAAATCTGGGCAGTGAGCATCCTCTGGACTGCCTGGCAAAGTTCTTCCCTTCATTTGCACAGGCAAAGGGCTGGTCAGCACTGGTTTCACACCGGCTGCTCGGGGCAGCCACTGGTAGAAATGTTCCTCGCTTGCACCATTTCACTGCGAGCCCTTTATCATCCCTTTGTCCCAGGCAAACACACCCCGTGCAGCACAGAAACCCGTCACCCCGCACGCTGCTGAGGCCCTCGGTCCCTTTGTGCAGGCTGTTTCATTTCATAAACTCAAGGGTCACTTTTATTGTGGTCCCTGCTAAATGAAATCACAAAAGCAATTTAAAATCGCTTAAGCAAATCATGAAAGATGCAATATGAGGAAAGGGCTGTGAATAATGGTTAGCCTAAAGCATTGCAACAAAGGGAGTGACTGTGCTTCTGTCAGGTCCTTTCTCTTGGTCTGTATCCTTCATGCTGAATTCCTCATCTTCTGCCGAAGATTTTGGGCAGGAACTCATCAAAGGAGAAAGCCACTCTTATCAAATTTCTAACATTGCCTGCTATTCTTCATGGAAAAATGATCTGCAGGACGTGGAGAGAGCTGCAACCGAGTCTGGCATTTCAGATATGCAGTAGCCAGAAAATAATAACGAAAACACAGGATACCATTTTTATCCTGGAAATTATTTTCTGAGAGAAAAAAAAATGTCAGTGTAGCCTGTGAACTTCATCCTTATCTGACCGGCATTCGGTAGAAACTTCTGGCTGCCTCCAAGCTTTGTCCCAGTAGGCAATAGTCCAATACAGAACAAAGTTGGAGGTGACTAAAATGGCTGTGAGATAAATTTTCAAGCAACTTTTCTCTCCATCCCGTCCCATCAGCAGCAATATGCTTCACAACAATATTTTTGTTGCCCAAGGACGACTTTCTTACAGCTCTGAAAAGCTCTGTTCATCTTTCATCAGCCCCTTTACTTGTATGGCACTGGCTCCCACGCTGCCTTATCCTACAAGCAGAGCAAGTGTGTTTTCTCAGATATTCCTTGGTGTCTTGGATCCTGTGACATCTCCCCCCCCAGTGCTCAGTTCCCAGGTAGGGGTGAGAATTCTCCTTAATGCAGCACAGGCATCCAGCAAGGGGCAGCCCCTCTCTGTGACAAATTCATTGTCACCCAAGATAAAAGATGCCTGGGCTCACTCACAAGCCAAAGTGATGCCTGAGAGCTCCACTGGACCAGGTACCTCTGTGTCAAAACTCATTTCTATCCAGGTTTTTTTGATCAGGTTTTCTCAGGCAGCAACAAGTCAGCAGCGTTCAAAGAGCTCACAAAAACAGCAGGTTTGGTGCTTCACCTTCTGGCTGGGGCGGGAGGGAGAAGAAAAGGAGAGGGATTGATCCAGAAGTCTCAAAGTGAAGGTCAGAAACTGCACTCAGCATCACAAGAGGCTTTTGAAAAGCCTGTGCTCTTGCTCTGGTGATGCTCAGCTCTGTTGAGGAGGAAGGTACACCCCAATTTCCCTCTCGTGGACAGCATCTCACAGCTCCCAAACTTGAGGCTTCCAGCTGGATCTATTGGACAATGTTCAAAACTGGATTAAGGTGCTGCAGCAGACCCTCAGCCATAAAATGTGATCTAAGCAAAATGTGCACATCTGAACCAGCAGAAATTCTGCAGATGGTGGGCCAGGTGTGCCCTTGTTTTAAGCCAAGGATCACACTGGATCTCAACAACACCTTCTCAAGTGGCCACGCTCTGCCAGCCACAAAAACAATCCTGCAGAGACACAGCCCACGAGCCTGAAGATCCCCAGAGGCTGGAGAGGACTGGGTGCTATGGAAAGGACGGGTGAATTCCCACTCCAGCTGTTCATGAGGTTCCAGTCCTGCAGCACCACCTCATCACTAACCTGAGGATCCCCAGTGTCTGGACAGGTCAGCACGAAAGCAGCAGAGGAAATGGCCCAGAAAAAAAGAGCTTTTTATTTCTTCCCTCAAGAAGTGTCTCAATAAATGCTTTCAGCATACCCCCCTTCAAAAAGAAAAGCCTTTCTAAGCTTATGCATGATAATAACATTTCCCACATTTTCAATTAGCTCAAATAATCTTGCTAAAAGCTATTAATAACCCACCTTTAGCTGCGAGCACACGTGCACCTGTGTGTGCAAGGAGACAAGCCACGCCTGACAGAGTGAGAGGCAATGAGGAATGAACTGCCTGAAATTAACTTTAAGCGTCCAAGTGATTAAACCATTGTGCCGTGATTGTGTACGATCCTGCCTTTCTTCGGCAATTAAGGCTGTATTGATCAGATAGCACGAGGAAAGGGGCCGGCAGAGCGATGCTCATTCAGGCTGCCATAATTAAGAGTGATCATCTATTGTTCTGGAGCACACGGCACAGCCCAGCCCCATCAGGCTCTTCCCTCTTGCCTCCCTCTCCCTTCCCTGGCCCTCACTCCCACCAACACGTGGATCGAGCATCTGCTCGGAGTGAAAATTGGAGCAGGAGCTGGCTGAAGTTGCTCTGTAGCAGGTCAGGATGAAATCCGTGTCTTTCCCCATCCATTCAGCCCCAAGACAAGCAGCTTCTGCTGTTCGCTAGCAAGAAANAAAGAATGCAGACCACCACATCTGAAAGCAAGCCTTGGGCTGACCGTGGGGCAGCCAGAGCTCACCAAGACTTTGGGGAAATGGCACCTCTGCTTTTGTGTGGGCCCCTCCACCAAGAACACTTTCCAGAATAGATCCTCCTTCTCCCAAAATTCATCTCTTTTTTAAATTATTTATTTAATTTATTTTTTCCTTCCCAAATGCACTCAAACCAATCTTCTACCCTTACAAAAAGCTTGAAATTGGCTTCTTATTTATATCTTAACTAGCAGATTTCTTCCTTACAGCTTCTGCTGAACCCTTGGTAACACACGGTGTTGCTTTGCCTTTCTTCGCTTTCATGGCTCCAGCCTGGGAAAATTGGCATGGAATAACAGCATTTAAAATATCAGCTGACAGAGTGTAAGTTCACGATTTCCATGACAGCAGTCCTTGGGCATTTAAACTCTTGTGGTAAAGGGTATTTCCTTACTTAAATATTCTAGTTCCCAGTATATCATTTCTCAGGGTACGGATGGTACTTACTGTGAGCCTCAGGAAAATGATCCATGTCAGTCAAAGGGTGTTATTGTGGGCTTGGGGGAGGATTTGGATCATTCCCTCATGAAGACTACAGAATGCAGCACCTGAAAGCACACTTCCCCAGAAAGCAAGGGAACGTGGCACTGAGCCACAGCGCTCCAGAAGTGATGCAGTGATTTATTAATCATCAACAAGACCTTGCAAAACCCTGATGCTGGCATCTAAAACATGGCGATAATCACTGATATTCTCCTTCACCTCTGTGGATTGCTATCAAACTTGAAACAAAGAGAAAGGATTTGCATACCTGGGTGAGATTACTTGCCACAGCCACAAAGCAGGTAGCCTTATTTTTAGCTTGGTGCTTTAAACTGAAGTTGTCTTCCCAGGTGTTTATTGGAACCCACGAGTGTGCCTGTAGCTTTCTCATTGTCCATGCCTGTCCCAGTCACTGAGCTAAAAGTAAAGACTGACAAGCAGGGCTGGAACACAGTGTCTGTGTGCAGTCCACTTCCATGTAGCACCTTTCTTTCATAATAAGAAGTCAAGGACTCTGTCCCATCCCCTCAACCTTGTCAGCCTCACTTCACTTTAAATACATCTCACTACTCTGGTCACAGTTCTTGTTTTAGTAGATGAGATGTGGCCATTGTTTTTTCCAGTGCTCTCAGCCCTGGCCCTCATGAAGATCACTGTTCCTCTCTGTCAGCCCATGTTCCCAGCTGAGCACAGGTCTCCTTCCTGCCTTTCAGTGAGGAGCATTTGCATTTCCTGCTGCTTGACAAAGCCCTGCCCACGATAACAGTACACCCAGGTCCTGCCAATCTGAACTCTGGCACCGGGCAATTGCATTTTCACTGCCCTACACCAATCCTGCCTCCTTGCTGACTTTGAATGGTGCAAGCTGCTGCAGGACAAGACATGGAGATCTCTGCTTTGCTCCTTTCCTTCCTCTCTCACGAGCTCAGTGTTACTCAACAGCTCTTGCCCAGGCAGAGCAAAGGGTTAAGCATGAAGATGTGGAAGAGACAATGCTGTCCTGTCACAGAGCTGCCCTTTTGCCTCTTCCTCACACATCCACACTGCTCACATAGCCTGCATTCCTCCCCGTTAACACCATTAAGCTTTGACCTGAACTAGAGATAGAGCTAAATATGTGTGCACCTGTCCCCTTATAATGACCTGCTATTATCATTTTCCACCCCTCTTTTTTGATTGATGGATATTATATGCAGAGTGACCCTCAGGTTTTTTTTTCCCCCCTCTTTTTGTTAGGCCTTGCTAAAGCAACCTGCAAATTAATTTAATATCCTCTTTTGGTTGGGAGCTATGAAACGAGGGCTCGAGGCTGATGATGCGTAAACCATTTGTGGCATGTATTTAATCTCTGGACAATGGATAGAGATGTTAGTGCATGCTACACTAAGTTCTATTTACGCTGGCTATTAAGTGCAGTCAAGCTGAAGGCAATCGGAGCACATTACAGGGCCTAATGGGAGAGGATGCTACACAACAGTACATTAAAGACTGAAAATGAATTAAGAAGGAAGCATGGTAGAGAAAGCAGACAAGGAAAGGGTTCTGTATACAGATAACTCTTATTGACAGCACAAATATTCATGTACTCTGAGTTCCCAAATCCAATTTTGGTATTGGATACCACTCTAGAGGGAATGTTTTGAATTCCATTTTCATGCAGATACAAAATGACTCGCAGCCAGCCTGCCCCCTCCCACCTCCACCTCGGTGGTTTGCATAACCTGATGCTGGGAAATGCTTCCCCTTTTTCTGCCTTGCAAAGCTCAGCCAGATCCCTCTTGACCACCTAAATGAGGCCAAAGTGTCTCAGCCTGCTCCCTGAAATGCATCTATCCCAGGAATGACAAGTAGACCTTGCTGCACTCCCAGTCCTGCTCACTCTCCTTGGTGCTTCTTGCTCTGGCTGTCATTGAGATAATTCAAGCCCTGTGGGAAAGATGGGGGAAAAACGCACACTGGGAGAAGCCTTTGAGTTGTGAACACTGTATCTTTGCTTTTGACTTTTTTGTCCCTGTTATCTGGAAGGGAAGAATTTAGACATGACAAAATACTGGCCTGCTGTCTTTTCAAAACCAAGCTCCAGAACCCGAGAGTGGCATTGCTTTACTCCATCTCACACACACGATTTTATGAGTTTACTTTTAGGCATAAAAATCTCCATTTGTGAAGAGACTGACTTGCTGCGACTTCCTGAGTACGGTGGCTTCACTTAGATTGGTGAAAGAAAAGTCCAGTTTATCAATAAAAACTTGCACATGAGGAAAAGAGAAGCAGCAACCAACCCACAGAAGCCGCATGCTCACGCTGATCAGCTCTGCTCACTATTCCACCAAGGCTTTCCCAAGATGCAGCTCTGACTGTCACTGCTCCTGCCCAGGCTGCAGACACTCACCTGACCCCCTCCCTGCTTCCCCAGTGCAGGGAAATAAACTGTGCCCTGAAAGCATCAGCCCACAGCGCTTCTGGCATTTATTTCAGGACAGTATTCCTTTGACTCAAGGCTTCTCTACCTGTACTGCCCAGAGCTTCACTGGCTGTCAAAGGCTGGCCACTAGTTCAGAAGAACCCCACCCCTGGGTCCCAAGGACAAGCCCAAGGAGTGTGGCCTCCCTTCCCCTGCAACCCCTAAAGGTCAGGCTTCCCTCTGACAAGAAGCCCCTTGCTACTTTTGGCAGGGGCTTCTCCACCAACTTGATGGCAACAAAAAACATCTGTAAAGAATCAGAAAAACAAACCTTATTTATACCCAGTGAATGCACTGAGAATGGACAGGGAGCCTGCAAGGAACCAGGTGCTCTCTGACATGCCAAAAGCCTGAGACTACACTTGGATAAGACAAGAGTTTTCCTTCAGAACAGAATTGTGCTAGAGAACAACTTTTCTTTCTTTTGGGTGTCCAAGGCCTTATCATCTCCTCTTCCTTCAACTCCTTGAAGTGTAGAGTAAGGACATAAAGAAATTACTTTTCACATAGTCAGTTTATTCTAAAAGCAGTTCTGGCAATAAAAGGAAAGAATATTAGAATCCTTTAATAACCATCCTGGTTTGGCAACAAGGGAAATGTTTGAGTCTTTTAAAATACTAGCAGAGTAAAAAAAAATCAATTCATTGCTAGCACAAACAGAAATACAGTGAAACCAATACCTGAGCTTAAAACACTACGTACACAGGAATTCAAACTAATCTGTTCAAGCCAGGCATTGACTAACCAGTGACTTTGTCCGGTTTCAAGGTGCAAACTTGGAGTTAAGCTCTGCAGAAAAAGAAGTGCATTTGTTTGCAACCAAACCTCCCAAGTCCAAGACAAGTGACTCTCACGTGGTATTTGGATAGGGCTGGAGGGAAGAGAAAGGAAAATCAAGTGTCGTTTCATGGAGGTCTTTCTTTCCTTGGCTGGTGAGACACTTCCTCCTCTCAAGGATATTCTTGTAACAAGAAACAAGCGTCCTTTCCATTTTCCAGAGCAAAACACCTTCTGGAATAAATATATAATTTACATTTTCTATGAAATATACCTTTATTGTTTATTTAATAATTATTTCTCTAGGAAATACAGCCTTGCTTACATTTATAGAAATTGGAGACCTTCTCATATTGCTGCAGTAAGTTCCTTTGGCCACTGTCATTAGAGTTTAGAGCCCATTGTGACACCAAGACAGTCTGAATGAACTCTGTAGGGTGTTTGTGTTTGCAGATGCCTCACAGCTACCATGGGCTCCACTGTCTCTGATAATTTTAGCACAACCTCCTGCCCCATTCATGTAACCATGGCCCAGCACACTCAGTACATGATTCACAGCCACAATCTTTCAACAATGCCCCGAGAGTGATGAGATGCAAAGCACAAACCCAAAAAGTGTTCATGGGCTTCTTTTCCCTTTCTGGGTGTTGAATGGGATGCTCAGCTGCTGTGATCTGCAGAGCAGGTCAAGAACGAGGTGTTCTGACATCAATTTGAGATCCTTCCTATTTTAAAAAACATCTTTGGAGGAGGAAGAGTAAGGGAGAGAAGTGAGCAAGTGTTTCCTTCTCGCTAGCTCTAAAAATCCAATCACAGCTTTCTTTTTCACCTTCTTCTTGAGAGGTTCCCAGTACTTTTATCCACACCAAGAGACTGGGTAAGCAGAAGAAAGAACAGGCAGGGGAGGAAATAGCCCCAAAACTCTTATAGACCTCAAAACCTCTGATCAGAGGAGTAAAGGCTGAATGAAATCAACTTCCAGCCTTGGAGGAAAGGAGAGGGAAGGAGAAGCGAGTCAGGAAGCAAAGCAGTATCACACACTATCAGCAAGAAACATTTGTCAAAGACCCAAAGGTCCTCTCTTCCTGGGGTAAACAGGAACAAATTCCCACCGTGACCAAAGAAGAAGGTGTCCCTACCTTCAGGGCACCCCGCACTGCTCACGGGTGAACCAGGAACATTACTCAGAGGCCACTTGCATGGACCTGTGAGTAATGCAAGCCTGGCAGCACTCTGCACTTTGCTTCCCCACTGAGTGTTATCCAGCTTAACAAGTTCTCCACAGTTCAGGGAGTGTTTAAAAGGTTCAAAGTTTCTTGTTGTTTATAAGAAGAATGTCTATGTTTATCATCGATGCAATAAAGCTGCTGGAAATAATCATCATAATCAGTGGATGCAGCCCAACAGGAACGTCACAGTCCAAGGCAGCACCTTCCCAGCCCAGTACAACCATCAACTGCTGATCATTAAACTCTCTGTGAAAGCCAACACACAAATGACAGCCCATTGGGCAGTGCCATGACCCTTTATCAGGGGTTAAAACGAGCAGCAAGGCAGGGTGAAGGACTTTGAAAACAGCCCTGTGAACACTTGCCTGCTGGGATCCAGCCTCATCTGGAAGGTCTCACCACCATCATCTTGGCTAACACACCTCTCTGGGCACTCTGCACATCCTCAGATGGTCAAGCCCCTCCTTGGTGCTGTCTCACACGGGCTGACATGAGGTAAGGGAGCAGAGTCTTCTAGACTCACTGTTGACATTGCAACACCACCAATTTGAATACACTGCTTTAGAACAGAAGGTGTATTTAGCGATGCACCTTGCTTTCATTATTCTATATTTCTAAAACTGTCACTGTCTCTGATCCACTGGCATGTCCAGGGAATTGCCATTGCTCACACAAACATGGGAACATTCCCTCTTCATGCATGTCATCAGAGAAATCTGGGGGGTGTGTGCAAGGAGGGGGCAGGACAAGCAAACTCTCAAGGACAGGAAAAGCTTCTATTGAAGGCGGAGATGAAAGACACAAGAGTGGGAAGGCAAGACATTAAACAAAGCAGAGGAATGCACTGCTTTGTCCAGCTGCTGCTGATGAGCAGAACAGGCCCATGCAATGTGAAGTGGAAGAACCACAGAAATTATCACGTAGGATTAATTTAAGACAGCGAACGAACGACGGTCCGCAATCCCTGATTTTGTTTTCCACATCACAGGCTCACATGCCTATCGCCCAGGATTTATGCATTGGGGTAGATGGCAAAGGTGGGAAATCCACAATTCCCAAACAAGTTACAAAATACTTCTGCTTTCACAGAGAATCCATGGTTTTAGTTCGTCCTGGTGACTTTGTGACGTTTGTACAGATGATAGATACTGAGTATCCCCCTGATAACCTTGGATAAATAGAGGTGCTGAGGGTAGGAAAAGCACATTGTCCTGATCCAGGAGGTTGATAGGAGAGCACAGGTGAGCACAAGGGTCAGCGAGGGAGGTTAGAGTCTGAGTTTTGTAGAGAAAAACATTGGTTCAACAAGACTGCTGCAGAAATACAGCGTGATTCTGCACGAGCTGCCTTATCAGGAGTTATGCATTTATTTAACTGACTTAAAATCATTTCAAAAATCCATGCAAGGTTTTTGGATTCTGAGACATCATTGGCAGCACAACAAAAGAACGGAGGCTTTAAAATACTGTATTAAACAGGAAATTGTGCAGCTCTCCACCGAAAATCTCTTCCCCACCTCATTTTCCAAATTCTTTTGCACTCTTCATCATTCTGGAAATTGAATTTTTAGGCGCTCTCAAAATGGCCACAGCAGAGAGTGTTGGCAAATCCAGCTCTCAAGGAGAAAGGCAGATGAAGGGGTCTGCAGCCCCACACTGTCCCTTCCTGCCATATATGACACCTTGTAGACTGTGATGAGTCTGCTGTGGAAAAGTGAACATTTTTACTTTTCTGGTTCCCCTAAGGAGTTTCTCAGTCACAACCTTTGCCTTGTAGCCTGTAGGTCAAGCAGTTACCTCAGTTATATCCATTTACCAAACTGTAGCTTTCTCTTTTTATGTTTTTAATATATTCTTCAATCAGAAGGGATTGAAATAATTATACCTCAATATTTTGATTTCCTGAAAGTTTTTGGGAAAGCACATTAAAATAATCCTTTATATACCTAAAGTGTCTTGCCCTCCTCAGTATTGTTTCCTCAGCTCCAGTTTTCTTCTTCTCTTTTCCATATAGAAAACTTCGTTCTGTAATTTTTATTTCCAAAGGTATAAAATCTCTAGCTATCCATCTCAATTCTCCAATAGTTCTTAGCAGCCTATAAGAATGCCAGTTTCTCCAAGGATCAGTTTTACACGGTTTTTCCTAGCTTTGTCATGAACCTTGTAAAATGAGGAGCTGGCTCATTGTTAACCCACTTTCCACAATTTCCCTTTGTATTTTATAGCAACTTTGATATCTCAAAAACCAGCCCTCTGCCTCTCTCCTTTCCTTACTACTGCGTTTCATCAACCAGCAATGCACGGTCTGAGCTGCAACGTTCAGAGAATCAATAACCACAAACTTTCCCTCACCTCTCCGTGCCTCACTGAACATCAGACCATAACACCCCCTGGAAAATAAACATCAGGGATGTTACAAGGTCTGTTGTTACCAAACTCGATTCATTTCAGCCCCTTCCATGCAGTACCAATAAACACACGCTCTTTTCACCTACAAATCCCCAGCAGCCTCTGCAATTAATACCTAATTAACAAACAAAAGCAGAGATGCCAGGTGGAACAGCACAAACCCATTCAGAGCTCACAAAGGGAACAATTAACTCCTGCCAGCTAAGGACAGTAAGAAAAATATTTTGTTATTGAATAAAGCCCTCCTGCCAGGATTGGATGTGTTTATAAAAATAAAATAAACCAGCTCCAGTTCAAGTGCAAGATGTGGGCTGTGAGTCAGGAATTGCTTATGGTAGGCCAGGGGCTGGACCAGAGGTCATTATAATTCCCTTCTGACAGAAAGACCCATAAATCCACTGCTCCTCCAACAACTTTAAAAACAGATTATTTATGTCTTTGTAAGCCGTGAAGTTGCTCCCACAAGAGATAAAGCAGACTTCACCACTGAATGAGCTAAAAACTGCACAAATTGGCTTCCCCCAGAAAGCCTCACACTTGTACATCGCTAACAAATTAACAATAGCATCTGTGGAGGGGAGAAAATATCTTCACTGTTCCCAACTTGAGTGAAGACGTGCTTGAGCTCCAGCTGAGGTCCAGCTCACGGGGTTTGGCTGCCAGAGACGTGAGCTTGGTGCAAGTGTCCTTGCAGGGTAAATCAGTGCCTGGCCCCATCCCTGGTGCCCAGAGAAGGTGGCAGCAGCAGGCTGCAGTAGGACAGCACGTCCTCTTACTCCCTCTGCATCTTCCTCTGGGGTGGGCGGTGGGGAAGTGTCCACATCCATCCCCTGCCTCTCCTTGTCCCATTTTCTCTGAATCTGAAGCACTTTGTCTCGTGGACACCCCTGGCGTCAGAGATTTCAGTCTGTTTCTCCTCTCAGCCCACCCTCTCTGGGTTTGCACGTGAGAGTGTAAAGAGCACCAGCCCTGGTTCATACTCGGCAAGGCAGGGATGGATCCTCTCCAGGGAGAGTTCTGCAAGTGGGCAAAGAGCAGGGTCAACCTCTCCTGCTCTCTGGCCGTAAATGACACATTAATTATATTTAAGGTTAAGAATTTTTTCTGTTTCTAGAACTGTACAGTGGTTAGGCAAGGAACATCATTCTTATTAGTACAGTGATGTTCCTTGCCCCATCCCTGGAAGTGTTCAAGGCCAGGTTGGACAGGGCATTGAGCAACCTGTTCTAGCAGAAGGTGTCCCAGCCATGGCAGGGGATTGGAACAAGAGGATCTTCAAGGTTCCTTCCATCACACATCGTTCTGTGACTCTCTGATTCTGGGATAATAAAAAAGATAACTCTGAAAAATCTACTTTGCTCTCAAGTCTGAGGTTTTTTGCGAGGGTTGTGTTCCTGTTGGTGCAGGTGTCAAACCAGGACTTGGCAGTGGCCACGGGCACAGGTTCTCCAGCCCTGCTGTCAGCTGCACATCGTGACAGGTTACACTCTGTTATTATTATTCATGTGTTTCTCACCAGCTACCCGGGGGTTTTAACTCCCAGGCACCAGGGCAGCACCTGAAGAAGTGTTTGGAGGGTGACAGACACCAGCGGAGCAGCAGCAGTTATCCCACCCACCCACCCTGCCAGGGCTCACGCAGTGACACTCGGTGCCCACCTGCCCGGCCCTCAGGTTTATTCTCAGCCCCTGTGATGTGACACTGCACTCTGCCAGGTCCTGCACCCCAAAGCCAGTCACATTCCCAGCGCAGCCGAGGCACGCACAGTTCCCAAGTCCTGCATGGACTAGCCAGTAAATCAGGGCTGTAAAAGTATTTTTGGCCCCCTGCCCAGTATGTGTACCTCTTAATCCCTAATTCCAATTGTGTAAACAAGGCATGACATAACGGGTGTGCCATGGAAATATGCTCTATAAAGTTGATTACCACGCTTCATCCCATTAGGACAGCAGTCACCGTAAAACTCGAGATAAGGCTAAAGCAATTTATTTGTGTTTCTAAAGGAGATGGGCACATTTTGGCTTTTCAGGGCATGATCAGACTTGACAGGCGGACTCTAGAGATGCTTTGCAGCTCTCATAACAGCTCATTTCAACCCGTACTGGGTAGGAATTCTTAAACCAGATATCCTAAAAGGTCAGATCAACTGTGGCCATTTCTCAAGTATGCAAAGAGGGAGAGCATAAAAAGCCTTGGATTGCCTGGGTGACCTCTTCAGCCAGATGTCAATCCAGCTCCTGCTCTCTCCTGAATGCAAAGGCAGCTCGGGGTGCTTTTGGAGGTCAGGAGCTCCAGGCATTAGAGAAAGAAAAGCTGCAGCCATGTCCCCACGCAGCCAAGCTGACTGTCACCACAGGATTTTGTGCTGGGATGACAGGAGGCAGCTGTGCTTCTCTTGTCCGTACAGCAACCTCCAACAGCCTCATCCAGCTCACAGCTCCCACCTGCACCTACAGGTCAGGCCTGAAGCCCTGGCTCAGGATCACCCACGGCACCTGTGGCAGAGCTGGGACTTGAGCCCAGGTCTCCCGAGTCCCATCCCAGAGCTGCTGCAGGGTAAGGACTCAGGTCAAGACTTTCCTGCAAGCCCTCACTTCCCATGGCATTGCAGCTCCAAAGGGAACCAAGCACCCATCACAGACCTCAGTTCCAGGGGGAATTGTGGACAGGCAAAGCCCAGAGCTGCTGAGCCTGGGTTTTCCATCCCTGCTTCATGGGTCAAGAACAGAATTCTCAAAAAATACGAGGAACCTTCCTTGAACCTGCCCCAGGTTTGCAGCAAGCAGGAAACCTTTGCAGCTTCAGATTTCACTTACAAATCAGCTCTGAGGAAAGCAGCTACTGTGATCAAAGGCATTAAAAATTGATATAATTAACACAAATCAAGGGTATAATATATATCAACTTGTGCATGAGTTCAAAAGCTCTTTTTAAAGCCGTAGAAGCCAAGGAATTTTTCCATTATCTCAAAAAGAGCTTGATAAAGTCTTTTGCTTGTAGAATTCCGCCTGTAGCAGCTGGTAGGGTTACTGAGCCAGCCACGGCAGCCTTTAGCTGTGTTATAAAGACATCTCTGTCGCCGCAGAAGAAACGATAACGTGCACTCATAGACGCATTTTTTAACCTGATTCTTTAGGCACCCCCCCATCTCCCGCCCTCTTCCTCTGTCACCTCTTGAAAAGGTTTTTCAGACTGGAACTGTACTTGAATTTAGTCTAATTGGAAGGAAATGTGAGACCCAAATCTTGGTTCTCATTGGCATGGAGACACTTGCATACAATCACGGTATGCAAAACAGCAGAAGTCTGAATTCATAATTGGACGTTCCAAAATGTAATTATGAAAGATGAAATGCTCCTTTCAATGAGAAGGCTGTAAATAGAATAATTAATTTTGTGTTTGCTTGAACAATTCTGTATTATGGACCTTACACTGGAACTGAAATTAATTAAGTGCACCAGGATTTATGGAGGAGGTGAAGAGAGAGGGAAAAAAAAGAATTAATCTGAAGTAAAAGATAGATGACTTTGTGAGTGTAATGATGCGTTAGTCTGGGGTATTCTTTAACAAATTTAGCAGGCATGTTCTGGGTACAAACAGCACTCACTGACAGAATTATCTCAACTAATGCAGCTGCTGGACTCTGAGCAAATTGAGATTGCAGATGAGTACTTTAGATTTAGAGCTATTAACCCTCTGTGTGCTGGAGATGTGTTTCCATTCCCTGCGTGGGAAGGTCGGCTGTGCGTCCCTTGTGCCAAGGTCTGCAGGACGTGGCCATGCAGCAGCTCCCTGGGCTCGTGGGAGCACACCCAACACGTGTGAATACACACAGGAACACACAGGAACACACAGAGACACACAGGAACACACAGGAACACACACAAACACACGCACGAACACACAGGAACACACAGGGACACACAGGAACACACACAGGAACACACACAAACACACAGGAACACACAGGAACACACACAGGAACACACAGGAACACACAGGAACACACAGGAACACACACAGGAACACACAGGAGCACACAGGAACACACAGGGACACACAGGAACACACACAGGAACACACACAAACACACAGGAACACACAGGAACACACACAGGAACACACAGGAACACACAGGAACACACAGGAACACACACAGGAACACACAGGAGCACACAGGAACACACAGGGACACACAGGAACACACACAGGAACACACACAAACACACAGGAACACACAGGAACACACACAGGAACACACAGGAACACACAGGAACACACAGGAACACACACAGGAACACACAGGAGCACACAGGAACACACAGGGACACACAGGAACACACACAGGAACACACACAAACACACAGGAACACACAGGAACACACACAGGAACACACAGGAACACACAGGAACACACAGGAACACACACAGGAACACACAGGAGCACACAGGAACACACAGGGACACACAGGAACACACACAGGAACACACACAAACACACAGGAACACACAGGAACACACACAGGAACACACAGGAACACACAGGAACACACAGGAACACACACAGGAACACACAGGAGCACACAGGAACACACAGGGACACACANGTGCTGGCAGGGCTGGAGGGCAATCACCAACATCAGACAGTTCTGAGGGAACAGCAGAGGAGAGGCAGAGCACTCCCAGGAAAGGGAAAGGAAGTGAGGAGAGCAGAGTTCAGAGTTTTGTCTCTCAGTGGACTCAGGGAAAGAAGGGACGGTGGCTACACCCAGTTGTGATTTTTAAAGCAAACAAAGCCAAAGTGAGCGGCCAAAGGAATAAGTGTAAACCAAACAGCTTAGCTGCAACAAGCTGTTCCCGAGGTCATTTCAAATGGAAGCCCAGAGTTATTCCTTTCCTCTGCTGAGATCAGGCTATAAAAACCTAGGTGTAAAAATCTCTTCCAATGCTTCATTCAGGACTAAAGCACTTTCCAGCCCCGAATGAATGAGGGATTTCAGATTTAGCAGCCTGGCAGAGACCCCTGAGACACCTGGGGCAGTAAGCACTTCCAGCATCCGGAGCAGACACTCAGAAGACATTTCCAGTCCCATAAACGTTATGCCTTACTGGTACAATTTTGAATAAAATAATGTAATTGGCCATAGATTCAGGAATAATCAATGTGATACTTCCCCTCCTCAGAGTCACTCTGAGGCAGCACTTTGTGAAGCGTTGGCTCGGCTGTGCAGGATTCCTGCCCCGTGCAGGGACACTGGAGTTGAGCACGCTGTGTCTGTGGAGTGTCAGCTTTCCCTGCCCGAGAGCCGGCCACTGAGAGACACACAGCAGCTGGAAGCAGCCCCCTGGGAATTTTTGGAGACTCTGGGAAGCAACCGATGAGGATGTGCTGGTGTAGTGCTGGAATGGAGGGAGAAAAGTACTGAAGAGAAGATCCCTTATCTCTGCTTTATCATCTGCTCCTCCTCTGCTGGGATTTCTTTGCTAGGGAAGAACTTTCTCAAGGCTGACTTTATTCCTTAGTGGGATAGGATTCCTTAGTGTAGGACCTCCTTGTGTTTCACAGCCATCTGCTCCCAGAGGCTGACAATCCAATTAGCACGAATTGTACCACGGTTTGTCCAAGTTCAGCATGACAAACCTCTCCAGAGTCACTTCTCCTTGGAAAGCTGTGCTTGGTGGAGTCACAGGGATGGGAAAGGTGTGAAATCCACAACCCTCAGACATGGCCTGAGGTGCTCACAGCCAGGGCAGTGAGTGTGAGTCTGAAATGTATCCCTGCTCTTATCAGACCAAGCTGTTCCCAAGCCCCAGTGTTACCTCTGGGCTGGAGGAGACTCCACAGAGCTGTGACTGCTTTGTCCCAAAAACTGAACCATCACAGTGTGGAAATAAGGGCCTCCTTCCTCAGGGAAGAAAGTGCTGGGATTGCAACTTCTAAGAGTCAGAAGCTGCCTGGAGGATGGTTACCCAATCCCATACACTGATCTCTGGGTAGCAGAGTGCACTAGGGTACAATGCCCATTTGCTTACTAATATTTGTTTTCATTTTCCACAATAAAGTGCTAAATATGAACTACGGTTACTCTGCCTTAAATTGCAACAAGAGCTGCATTTTCCACTTGCTTGGTTATAGCTCTTTAAGTGATACATTATATTGTTTGCCAGAATACTTCTACAAAGTCTTTGCTTCATTTAACTTGTAGAACAATTCAGCCAGATTGGTCTATAAAAGGTGTACTTAAAATCAGGATTACCCCAGGACTCAAAAGTGCTGGGTGCTAAAACGCAGCCTCTCATTTCCCATGGCCTTCCGAGCATCTGAACATATTTATACCTTCTGCATTGCAGCAAACTTAATCAGGAGGACAGGCTTGCTAACATCTGTGCATTCCATTCACTTCTGGAGTCGCCTCAATCTCTTCTGAAACCCGATTCTGGCTGTCAGAGCGCATAGCTCTCCATGCTGGGCATTATTTGGACATGTAGACCTCTGTCATCAGGAAGTGTGATAGATGGTTTTACTAACCCACACAGGCAAAGGCTGTGACAGCGAAGGGCTCTTACACAGGGAGGAAGTATCCTGAAAACCTTACGGGTCTGCTCCATACTTTTCCCAGCTTGTGGTTGCAGCAGGGACCAAACACTTGGAAGAGGAAAATATGTTACACATCTGGAGATGGACATATTCCCCCCGGATAGCTGTGGCCAAAATAAGTAAAACAAGTCCTACAGGTGATATGGCATCTCCAACAGCAGAAGGAGAAATGGAAAGAGGGCAGGCTTAGATTGGATATTAGGAAGAAATTCTTCCCTGTGAGGGTGGTGAGGCCCTGGCACAGGGTGCCCAGAGAAGTTGTGGCTGCCCCTGGATCCCTGGAAGTGTCCAAGGCCAGGTTGGACGGGGCTTGGAGCAACCTGGGATGGTGGAAGGTGTCCCTGCCCGTGGCAGGGGGTTGGAATGAGATGAGCTTTAAGGTCCCTTCCAACCCAAACCATTGTACAATTCCATGATGAACTGGTCTCCAATAGCAGAAATTCCCGAAAGCAGAAGGGTTCGTAGCAAACTGTAGCCTGACTGGGCTTTACAGAGAAGTTTAAGGAAAATGGAAATCTGTTTTAATAGAAATCATCACAAAGATTTCACTTTAATCATGGATTAATTAAACAGAAATTCACCAACTGGTCCCCACAGCTGTTTTTTCTTCTCAAATTCTTTCTCCTTCCAACCTCCCATCTAGCAGTCACCTGCAGGCAGGACTTTGCACCAACAAATGCTGGGGCAGAGTCTAGAGCCAAACTGGAATTTTTGGATGCTTAGTTTCAGGGTTTGGTCTGTACCCACATGTAGTTCTGGCCTGAGTAGGGACAATCCTTTCTGCCTCCCAACCTTCCAAAAACAGTCAAATGCAATTAATCCTTGCTGGGTTTCCATTTCCCATGATTCTGGGATTCCTGTGCTGAGGCTCCCAGAGAACTGAGACCAGACACGAACAGAGGAACATGTCCCTACTCCTTCTTTTCCAAAAAGTCTCCTTCTACAGCAGCCAGTGGCTCACAGCTGGGAAGTGACAGGGCTGGTTTGAGGTGTCCAGGGACCTTCATTTTTCCCTCTCCTTGCTGTCCACCTGCTTTTAGCTGCATTTTATTATTTTTGTTTAATTTTGTGAGCAACGTGGTTCCCCCACACTCCCTCTGAGCCTGCATTTAAGCTGACCCCCCCCAAAAAAATGCCAGTACACGTGTGTGTGTGTGTGTGTGTGTTGTGTGATGTATCATCTTCACAGACATCTAAGGATGTAGAGCTACATACTGTGGTGCCGGTGAACTTCATCTTTCTAAGGGCACCAGAAAGATTAATATGATAAAATCAGTTGTATCTTTTTATTTACAAAGGCAAGGGGTTGCACGCTGTGTTTGTCTTTGCCATTTGGGAAAAGCTGCATTTGATACTTTAGATTTGCACGTTTTGGGTTGTTTTATATATATTGCCAACATTTCAGGGTAATCCGTGTTGCTACGTCCCATGACGCTGCTGCTGCAGACTGTGAGAGATGGATGGATAGTGACTTCCTTTAAGCCCTAATTTCTGGAAACAAATGACTGTCTACAAACTTTACACATAAAAACAAAAAGAAAGAGGTCGGTAAAATTTCTGTGTATGGGAAATCTGAAAATGGGATTTAAATGGAAGCAAGAATCTCGCAAACAAGACAGGATTTAAAAGTTCATATGGAGCAATGAACGAGCAAACTCATAACCTTGAGCTGATTTTTGTCCACTTGCTTTGACAATGATGCCAGGCACCACCTGCAAAAAATAACATTTTATCTCATGCAGATATGCAAAGGCTTATTTTCAGAAACATTCTGTCAATAAAAGCAGAAAAAAGGCAAATCTCCCTAATCACTGCAGCAGGATAACTCAAACTAATAACATAACCTGCAATTTTGCAGTTTTATATTATTAGAAGGAATGAAAAAAAAAAAAGCCTCACCAATCCCCCTGACACTGATTCATCAAATAAATTAACTGTGTTCATCAGTTAACCCTCACTGGTCAAATAGGGTTAAAATTCTTGGATCTAATTCACATTGCTAATTTTGCAAAGGGGAAAAAAACACACGGGGACAGCAGGAGCCAAATCTGCTATTTTGCCAAAACCGACTGAACCTTGGGGGCTGGTGTTCTATTCTTGTAATATTTCTTTTAATAAAAAAATGCCTGATTAAAACAGCCTTTTAGAAAACATTAATTCAGGAGCTTAAAAAAAAAAAAAATTCAAATGAACTCAAATAGATTTTCTCCGGTACGTTAACATTGCATTTGGGATAATGGATAAGGAGAAGGATGGATACTGGAGGTATAAATCAATAGGCGAGGGGGGTTGATGAAACTGCAACCTGTGAGAGTGAAGCCCTGGTGGTTTGTGATATCATCAGGAGCCTGAGATCCATTTGTTTGGCAGTCCAGCCTCCTGCATTCATTATTTCAGCAGCAGGACCATGATGCACACGTTAACCAGGCAGCCAACACACCCTCACCCAGATCCCCTACAAGCACCTGGGTGAAAGCAGAAATCCCAGGGGACTTGTCAGTGGGATACGTGAACAGATCATCCTTTTTATTGCTGTAAGAAAACTGATAGAGAAGGGGGAGTTATAGAGAGTTGGAGATGCAATCTGTAGTTTTGGATGAGCTCCACTGCTGGTCACACTGGCTGCTCACACACCCGGCAAGGACCTGACTCTGCCACTCTCATGAGGCTCGGTGCTGCCTTGATGAAGATGTGTTAATGATTTCATTAGGATTTCAAGGGGAATGTGGTCGGTGGCAGCATGGATAAATGAACAACACGCTTCTCCCAGCCTGCTCTCTCGATGGTTTCTGCCTTTGAATTTTCTCTGTCTGAAAATAAAAGTTTTAAGAGACAAGTTTCTGGTTTGCAAGAAAAAGAAAAAGAGTTAATGTAAGTCAGTCAGGTGCTGGA
>VZTA01020751.1:3730-15907 GCA_013398855.1 Mohoua ochrocephala
TGTAGTGTATTTGTAGGATATTTGTTACTGGATTTTTGTAGGATATTTGTAAACCCTGTAGTACATTTGTAGGATATTTGTTACTAGTATTTGTAGGATATTTGTAAACCCTGTAGTACATTTGTAGGATATTTTTAGTCCTGTATTTGTGCAATTCCTTGATGCCCCCACAAAGTTCTCCTTTAGGAGGAGGTTATTCAGAGTCTCTTGCCTTTTTTGCTCCTTGGCATCTTTTTCCACTTCCCTTCCAGTAACTCCCACATCAGGAATCTCCAGAGCTTTAACCCCAGGAGCTCCCCACATCTTCCACCAAATTTTCAGTGGTTTTGAAATCTCCTCTCACCCCAAAGTGAGACTTTTGTGGACAGGACCAGAAAATGGGGAGAAATTCTCTGTTCGGACACTAGAAAAGCGGAATTTTTTAGGGAAACAAGGAGGGATTGTCTGAATGCACCAATGTGAGTGTTTGGGACAGGCTCTGCTGGAAGTGAGATGCAGACAAATTCCACAACCCTCCAGTATTTATTGAGGATTAAAGGAATATGATGGAAAAATAGGAAAAAACTCTCAAAATAAATATTTTCAGGGGCCATGAGCTGCACTCTTAGACAATGTGGTGTTAAAGCTGCACTTAAATATAAGGGTATTGATATTTATGTATTAGGAGGTATAGATTTCTATATAAGGGTATTGATCTTTATATATAAAATAAAGCTGTGATACACTGCAGGTGGCAAAGGGGCTCCCCAGTGCTGTGTTGGTGTCCTGACCCAGCCCAGTAAATGTAGACTGGGAGCACTGGGAGGGAGCTGAGGGCAGAATTCTTCCCCTCAGCAGAAAATAAACCCTGGAATAATCACATCATCAGCGTGAGTCCAGGAGTTGATGAGGAAGGGAGATGGAATCATGGAACAGTTTGGGAAGGGACATTAAAGTTTATCCCATTCCAGCCCCTGCCATGGGCAGGGAACCTTCCAGGTGATCCAGCCTGGCCTGGGACACTTCCAGGGATCCACAGCTGCTCTGGGAATTCCATCCCAGCCCCTCACCACCCTCCCAGGAAACGATTTCATCCCAATATCCCTCTAAACCAACTCTCTTTCGGCTTGAAAACATCCCAGAGATGGGAGAAATTTCCGGGTCTCACCAGGAAAAAGCCATCAGAGAGAAGGTGTGAGGGAAGAGGTGAAGAGGGAAGGTCTCCCATCCTCCTGTTCCTCCGGAGATGGGAACAGCAAGTGGGAGATGGCAGCTGTATGGTCTAAAGAAAAAACACATAAAAGAAAAACTGACTTTTTCCCCTCGCGTGAGACGAGATTGGAGCTGAAGTGCATCCAGTGTGGCTGTCAGCGATGGCAGAGGCTGAGGAATGAGAAAATAGCTGGTAGCCAAAACATAACAGCTCAAAAGAAGGGATGTCGGAACAGCTCAGGACAAGCTGCACGACTAAACTGAAGCAATGGCACAGAAGATCCTTAAACATCTTCCCTGGCCCCGGCACAATGGAACTCCCCCGGGGCAGAAACAAATCCTGCTATTTTCACCAACAGATTCTTCAGGGCAGCGGCTCTCCGAGAGAGGCTGGAATGGGAAGGATAAAAGTTTAATGCACCAAGTCAGGCAGCAAAGGACAGGCTGGGGGATTTACAATATTTATGATAAAATCATCCGAGAGAGCATCAGTCTCCCATCACCTCTCCGGAAAACAAGGGATGAACAATGGCACAACACTGCCATTAATCTCAGGTATTTACTGTGGTCCTCAGTTTTAGCAAAGGCCAAGGAGAGTCTGCTAACCAAGCTAATTACCTTAATTAACTTCTGCTAATGGGCCTGATTAACCTTAAAGAGGGAAGGTTAAAAATCTCTTCAGAGCAAAGTACAAAAGGTGTTTTGCTCACGTCCTGCAGTGATAAGGCAAATGATAAGATGTTAAATTCCAAGGTTTGGGGAAGAAGGATGCATCCAGTGAGGAACTTGTGTGCTCTGATTGTCCCTAAAGAGGCCAAACGAAAAGAATTAACATTTATTGCTTGAACATTTTGAAATTTGGGCTGGGTAAAGGCTGAAATCCTGCCGAGGCTCAGACAAGGCGTTCTCTGAGCCGAGTGTCTCCTGTTTGAAACAGTGAGAGAGACTCCAGGAGGTTTTCCTGGGACACACCAGAAATGGGTTTTCCCAAAGGAAAATAAAGAGCAAATAAAAGTAAATGGCCTTGCCCAGGAGAAGCAGCCAGGCAGAGTAATTGGAGCTGAGCTCGGGGAAGAGGCTGATGCAGGAGCAAACTCTGAAATCAATATTACAAAACTTCCTGTGGCCAAGGATATCCCTTAGGGTTGTCCCTCGGCTCATAGGATGAAGGAAAACAGGCAGAAATTAGGAGAAATTTGGAATACAGGAGCTTTCAGGTGATATGGCTTCAATATTAACTAACCCAGAGCACCCACAATTCAAGAGCAGAATCAGTTAAGCAAAACAAACTGATTTTTGTCCCCAACTCTTAAATAGCAGCAGTTCTTGTAAAACCTGACATGTTTATCAGCTGAAATCAGATTATCACCACTTCCATCCGAAACTGAGGGGGTTCTCGTGGACATTTCTGTGGAGCACCAGCATTGTGACACTATTTCGTCTCTAAAGCTTCTCCCGTGTTACTCCTTTGCCATTTTAATTGCGCTCATTATTTCTTAAAACCCCAATTCCAAAGCCATGCGAGGATGTCCAAAGCCCCACAGTTTTAAACCTCCCAGCTCGAAAGAATGAAAAGTATAAAAACATCTCCGAAAGGGCTCTGCATTCATTTTTCATGATATGTGGGGGGACAAGGGAAAGGGAGGATGATTTATGATTCCTCAATGCTTAAGTTGTCACAGCTGCTTCCCTCTCCTCTGTTATTTGGGAACAAAATAGAGCGATCCATCCTTAACGCATGAGCAGAGCGGGAACATTCCTGCTCAGGGTGTAAGGCGAGCAGACAGGCTCAGGAGAGGGACACAAAAACTTCTCCCAAACATTTAAGGTGCTCTGACCCGGTTGTCAATATTGGTTTGTTGTGGGGAGGAGGAGGAGCAGCCAGGCTGGGGGATCCGGGCTGTCGTCACGCTCCAGAATAGAATGGAAAATAAAGGAGGGAAAAGTGAAGCTGCTCCGACCCCCTCCAGCTGAGCTCGTGGCCTCTGACAGCTCGTGAGACTCTTCCAGGTCTGCTCTGGAAAAATAATTTGGCTGCTCCTGTCCCTCGGGTGGGTTTTGTGTCCCTGGCTCTGCCTGGGATCGCCCCTCTCCTGTTCGCTCCGGACTTTCCTGCTGGAAACCCCGCCCGGGTTCTTTCTGGAATAAAGAATAACCAGTAAATCCACCCCAAATGTGAGGATGTTTGGGGGGGCAGAAGGGGCAGCACGGAGGGGTTTGGTCTATGGAAGGAGCTGAAGCAGTGACCACTCAGCTCAATGAAAGCAGCAGTGCCCAGTTTGTGGGGGCTTCCCAGCCACGCCCCTCTTGGCTGGGCACAGTGGACCCTTGGACTGTTTATTTGGGACCCTGAACATTACAAGGATGAGGACCTGTTGGAGCAAGTCCAGAGGAGGCCATGGAGATGCTCCGAGGGCTGGAGAACCTCTGGAGCCAGGCTGGGAGAGCTGGGGGTGCTCACCTGGAGAAGGGAAGGCTCCAGGGAGAGCTCAGAGCCCCTTGCAGGGCCTAAAGGGGCTCCAGGAGAGCTGGAGAGGGACTGGGGACAAGGGATGGAGGGACAGGACACAGGGAATGGCTTCCCACTGCCAGAGGGCAGGGATATATGGGATATTGGGAAGGAATTCCTGGCTGTGAGGGTGGGGAGGGGCTGGGATGGAATTCCCAGAGCAGCTGTGGCTGCCCCTGGAAGTGCCCAAGGCCAGGCTGGACGGGGCTTGGAGCACCCTGGGACAGTGGGAGGTGTCCCTGCCCATGGCAGGAGTGGCACTGGATGAGCTTTAAGGTCCCTTCCCAACCCAAACCATTCCAGGAGGATTCAGGTTATTATTATTATTGATATTTATACCCACAGCTCCATAACCCCCACAGCTCTCCATGAATTCTGCTTCTTCCCTTTAACTCTGCCATCAAAAAACCCAAGTCTGAGTAATAAAAAAAGGTCAAATCCCCCTCAAAGAGGACCAACCTCCTGCACAGGCTCTGTGTCCCTTTGTGATGGGACCCAGAGGCAGTGGAAGGGCAGCTCTGGCCGTGGCACACATGGCTCTGGCTGGGGCACACGCGGCTCTGTCCGGCTGCTCCGGCGAGGTCAGCGGGGCAGTGCCCGCGGGATACCTGCCGGGAACTCCACCCAGTGCAAAACCCAGGGGGCAGCAGGAAAAGGAATCCCAGGGGCATGTCCCTGCAGAGCTGGACCGGGAGGTTGGGCAGGAGAAGGGAAGGACAGGGAACAGACAATTCCAGCTCCGTTTCAGCAGCTCACGCCGGGCTCTGGGCTGTCCCGGCTGCATTCCCAGCTCCTGCTCAGCAGAGCCCTGTGGCAGCTCTTTTGGGGCCACTGGGGCTTGCAAGGCCCTGATTCTGTTTAACTAAACCGGTTTCTGTTCTCAGGAACGCAAAACCTGTGGGACAGGACCATGGGCAGCTTTCAATTCACCTTTTTTTGGGTAAAATTAGGCCTGGGCCGCTGGGAGCGACACCCAATGAAGATGGAAAACCAGGACAAAACCACTTCCAGCCATTCAAGGAGACATCCATCAAAAGGCACCACTCAGACCCGTTTTGAGAAGCCTCCTGAGCCCTTTTCAAAGGTGTCTGATGCTGTTGCTGCTGGAAAAAGGATGGAAAGGCTCTGGTCCATCAATGCCCAGGTCCCACTGCCATAGCAACCCAGCTGGCCCTGCCTGCAGGAGCCCAGGCACAGCACAGCTCCAGAGGAAGCCTGGAAGAACAGTTTCCAATGGATTTCACAGTCCTGGCAATCTACATGGGCATCTTTTGGGTCTGTGAGCAGAGCAAATTCAATCGGGGAGTCTTGGAGGGAGCAGGTGAAATTTATGGCGCTCCCCAGGTCATTTATTTTTCATCACATCATTTTTCTGGCCATAACTCCCTTTTAAATGGCAACAGCAGAGAGCCAGCGAGGTTTGTAAATTAAAATGAAAAAGCCCCACGGTTCCTTTCTTCTTGACTGAATAAACATTTAAAAGGAAAAGAACCGAGCTGGAAATCACCGGTAACAAAGAATTTTCATCACAGCTTATCTGTGGTGGCCTCCAAACAATGTGATACCATCTGTACTCTGCTGATTGCGGGAAGCAGCAATGAGTAATTGTGGCTGATTGTCTGGGGGAGTGGGGAGGAGGAGGAGGGAACAGTTCCACCACCAAACTCGATTGTTTTATCGAGATCAGGGAGCCTCATCCTGATCCTACTCGCACCAGCATCCGCTGACTCCCAGTATGGGCCCTACTGGGAATGAGCTGCTGTGGATGGGAGGGCTGAGGAGGAGGAGGAGCCTGATAATGGCAGGAGTTGATCTCAGTTTTCCCTGTGAACAGACCCTTCTCCCTGCTCTGGGTCAGGAGTTCCTGATCAGGTCTGAAATTCATTATTACATGCATTACAAAAATACTTTTGCTGGTAATATTTTAAAAAAATTCAACTAAAACTTGGAAGTCTCGTGTCTGTCTTCGATTTCCTTCCACCAGCTCAGGGTTTCCAACTCCTCAGGCCTCGTGTTCTGCATTCAGGTAACTCCCATTCTCACCAGCTTTTTGTGTGAATCCTGATCCTACTCACACCAGCATCACTGACTCCCAGTATGGGCTCTACTGGGAATGAGCTGCTGTGGATGTGAGGGCTGAGGAGGAGGAGGAGCCTGATAATGGCAGGAGTTGATCTCAGTTTTCCCTGTGAACAGACCCTTCTCCCTGCTCTGGGAGATCAGCCCTTGCAGAGCTGATCAGAGCTCTTGCAGTTCCTGATCAGCTCTTGCAGAGCCTCTGAAATTCATTATTACACACATCACAAAAAAACTTTTGCTGGTGGTATTTAAAAAAAAACTCAAGTAAAACTTGGAAGTAAAACACCTCTTGTCTCTCTTCCATTTCCTTCCACCAGCTCAGGGTTTCCAGCTCCTCGGGCCTCGTGTTCTGCATTCCCTGACACCCCTTCCATTCACACCAGTTTTGTTCAAGGACCTCACCTCCAGCGACCACTCTAACCCCAGAATTCTCCCTCAAGCAGCCAACGACCCTTTCCTGCTCCCCGGTGCCTCTCCTGTGTCACTGGGCAGCAATTCCCACGAGAGGAGCTGGAACAGAGCCTGGCCAGAGGAGCAGCAAAGCTGCCTGGGGACCATCCCGCTCTTTTGGGACGTGGGATGCAGCACCTCCACACTGCTCGGAGCTGGACACAGAAACAAAGGATCCTCTTTCCAACAGTCCTGCAGGTCAGGCACACCTGGGAGCAGGGAAGGGCCTCTCCCACCTCACAGCACAGAGGAGGCTCCTTCTGTCCCAAGTCTGAACCCACCGGAGCCTCCCAGTGCTTCTGTTGACTTTAAATCACCCTAGCCATGGAGCCTGGAGCGTGTCCAGGGACACACAACAGCTAACCTGGGAGAACGCCAGGAATTCACCTCAAATAAGTTAAATCCACTGAGTGGAACAAGAAGCAGCTGCCACACTCCCTTTGCCTCCCAGCAAGGAAGCAATCCCTGGGATCGGAGTGGCCTTTAACCGGTCAGCGCTGAAATCCAGCACTGCCGTGACTTAGCAGCGTGGTCACTTCCCCACCTCAGCCAGGCTCGCTGAACCTTCCCAAATGAATCAAGAAGTTAAGGAGAAACAGGGCCAGGCAAAGCAGCTGCTGCAAATCCAGGGATGGAATGAGGGAATACGGAGCTCCTGGGCCACGCAGCCTCTCCCTGGAAAGTTCTGATCCCACATGGGGATGGTGAGGGACAGCTCGAGTTTATTCACTGCCCTTTAGCTGGAAAACCAGAACTTCCTGATTATCTATGGATAGAGACCACTCTTCTCCAAAGAAACCCAGCTGTGGATGCAGCAGAACACGGCAGCACAACAGAGACAACAAGAAAAGGGAAAAACAAAGGATAAATTCTCTGAAAATGCATCTCTTGATGTTTTGGAGATTCAGAGTAACATCAGTGCCCAAGGCCAGGTTGGACAGGGCTTGGAGCCCCCTGGGACACTGGGAGGTGTCCCTGCCCATGGCAGGGGTGGCACTGGATGGGCTTTAAGGTCCCTTCCACCCCAAACCATTCTCGGATTCCACGATTCTGTGATCAGCTCAGCAAACACTGAGCTCAGGCAGGATGATCCCTGTGTTACAGAAGCAGTCCAGGTATCCCAAGGGACACAGCAAGGGCCAGAGTAGATGAAGGTTTCATCCCTCCTTTACAGGGAAGTTTTTATCCCTCCTTTACACTCTAGCTTCACACAATATCAGACAGCTCTGGAATTTTTTTGGGTCAGGAAAACAAAACCAAGCCTCAAATAAAAAAGAATCTGTAGGAAAACAGATGCTTTTCACCCAAGACACCTAAAGCTCTCTTGGGAAACCTGACAGCCCAGCCCAGGAGCTGATCTGTCTGAGCTTCAGGCTGCCAGCCCTGGGGTCTGGGAGGAGGATGGAAGGCACAGGGTTCGATCTTGAGGGACAATTTCTACTTCAAAGTGGAGAGACCACATGAAAAACTCTTTATCAAGTACCTTTATCTCTCTCCCTTTCTGGCAAAGCCACTTTGACAGGCCCCCAAAGCCAATTCCTACGCTAAAAAACCCCAAAAGGAGTATCAAAGAGCAGAAAAAAGTNCTTCTGTCAAAGCCACTTTGACAGGCCATGTGCTTTTCTGCCCCCAAACCCAATTCCTACACTAAAAAACCCCAAAAAGAGTATCAAAGAGCAGAAAAAAGTGCCTGTTCCAAGGTTGACTGGCTCCTGGTCCGGGCTGTGGCAGGAGCCATAGATTTTGCTTAATTAAGATAAGGCTGTTGCTCCTTTGCAGATTTCCTTAATTCAGGATTTATTGATGCAGCATTACCCAGCGTTTTAAAGTGATAAAATACAGCTGCTGCAGGAGCCAAAGGCACCCTGAGCTGAGCTCTCTAATAGAGACAGATCTGCAGCTCTGGCCAAGCACGGCTGCTTCCCCCAAATCCAATCGTGAGCCCGATTCCAAGGAGGGAACTCCCTCAAGTGCTGGTTTAAATCAATCCCTGCCGTTTTTAACTCACTTTGGAGTGTTTGTACCTAATTCAGGTGTTCAGCCCGAGTCCCACACGCTGTTGGAAGGGGTTGTGGTGCCACAAATCCCACCTGAGAGCCACACAGGCAGCAGGAGGTGGCACTTCTCTTGTTCCTATCCCAAATACCTGTTTGGTCATGGAGTTGTTGAGGTTGGAAAAGCCCTCTGAGATCATCAAGTCCAACCATCCTCCAGCACTGCCAAGGCCACCCTAAGCCGTGTCCCCAGGTGCCACATTCCCAAGGCTGTTAAATCCCCCAGGGATGGGGACTCCTGTGGATGGTATTGCCAAACTGTGGAAGGTTTTGCTCCAAAATGGTCAAATCCAAAGTGCAGTTCCCCAAATCCTTCTCAAATTAGTGAAAAGGGTAACAATTTCCAGACATAAAACCTCTGTCAAGCAAAATCAGAAATTTCCTGAGCAGTGTTTAATCCCAGAATCTTTGAGGGTAGAAAAAACCTCTGGGATGATCGAGTCCCAGCTGTGCCCGATGCCCACCTTGTCCCCAGCCCAGAGCCCTGAGTGCCACCTCCAGCCCTTCCTGGGACACCTCCAGGGATGGGCACTCCAAACCTCCCTGGGCAGCCCCTGCCAACCCTTTCCATGAGGAAATTCCTGCTGCTGTCCAGCCTGAGCCTCCCCTGGCCCAGCCTGAGGCCGTTCCCTCTCCTCCTGTCCCTGTTCCCTGGGAGCAGAGCCCGACCCCCCCCGGCTGCCCCCTCCTGTCAGGGACTTGTGCAGAGCCAGAAGGTCTCTGACAGAGTGGAATGGTCTCTAAAATAATGGAATCCCTGCAGAAAGGCAGGAACTGCTCTGCAAGGACCCCCCGAACCGGGATCGCCTCCACCCACAAGCCTTGAGCAGCTCCTGTTGGCCTCATTCCCCACCCAGGCAGGGGCTCGTTCCAGGATTCAGCTACCCAGGGGGGAGCAGAGGTAATGCAGACGTTTTCCCTGGAATTCTCAGGAGACAGATGGAATTCAATCTTCCCAATCCCCTCTTCAACGTTTGAGACGTTGCTCTGCAGTTGTGTCCCCGCTTCATGCCCAGGAAAAACCTGACACGTCGTGCTACAAGACCCAGCTGAACAGAACAACCCAGCAGCTCATGTTTAATCCAGTTCCATTTGCCACGGATGCTGATTATCTCTGAGATTTATGAAAACAACTGTGATAAATTACTTGACAAACAAGATTAAAGTCCCAGAAGTTCTTCATTGTTCCCACCCGCTCGCAGGCATTAAAAGTGCTCTGTCACATTAACCCAAACTCCTTTTTATTCTCTCCGACTTCCAGTGTCAAGAGTATCTCCTTCCAATTATTTTCAAATTAGAATATTATTCTATAGATGCACACTGCACAATCCCCCCAAGGGAAAGGCATCTCTTTCCAAGGTGACAAAGTGTCCCGAGCCCCTCGATGTGCTCTATGTGCTTCCAGCAGCAGAGACACTCAGCAGGGCTGCCCTGTGCACAGAGAAAAGCTTAAAATAACCCCAAAACAGCTTCTCTCCCCTGCAAGGGCCGAGAAAATAAACAATCAAGTCCGTTCCTGCTGTCTAATTGTTCTGAAGTGAGCATTCCGAGGGATATTTTGGGTGAAGGGTTGGCCCAACACAAGCCCACGCTGGGTTGCTGCTGTTTCAAAACAGGTCCTGGAATCGAACCTGGAATTCAGCACAACCCCAGGAATGTCAGAGATTTGGGCCCAGTTTAGAGAAGTGCCCTGGAGCGCCAAGGCTCCCAGCAGGGTTCTCCCCACACAGCAGCACAAGTTCTCCCACACTTCATCCCAGCAGCATCCCCAGGCTGATCCTGCTGGAAACGTGGCAGAGATGCTGCTCCTCCCTGTCCGGGCTTCCCCAGGTGGGAACAGGGCTGAAGTCATGGCAGGGAGAGGAGGATGGTGATGAGGAGTTCTTATTTTAATTATATTTTGATTGATAAGAACAGCTCGCTATTCAAAGGTTTTTTGGGTGAAGTGTTAATTTTAAACAATGAAGAAGCAAAGAGTGAAATGACTCAGTTGACAGAGGAGAAAGGGGGGAAAATAGGGCATTCATTTACCTTGTAAATAAAGGAACAGCTCAGGGAATTGGGGGAGTAAAGGAGAAATCAGCTGAGGAGTCAAACTCTAATTCCAGCCTGAGTTTATAAACGTCTCTATAAATATATCTAATTTTTCATGTTAAATTTATCCAACAAATACCACATATCTATTTCAATAGACATTGATCAATGCATATTTTATAGATATATATATATCAATACACATGTCGATAGCTATTTGATGTATCAATAAAGATTTTTTATATATCAATAAATGTATTAATCTGTATTTTATATATCTCAATACCTAATATATATCACTTTTTAAAATATATTGATATATATTTCATGTATCTCAATATATCTAACATAGAGCAAATGGATAAATCAAGATAAAAATACTGCTTAAGATGCCAAGCTCCACCACACATGTCAGATTAAAATATACTATAAATATATTTATGGTTACCACAGTACAGGAGTAGAATTTGTCAAATCCCACTGGCAGCTCTAAACCCCATTCCTGAATCCCTGAAACTGGACAAATAACCCAGGAATGTGTTCCCACACTGTCCTGGGAACAAGAAGCCAATCTAAAAATCCCACATTCCATGCAGATAATGTGAAGATCTTCTAAAGTCAGCAGCCCTTAGGAGCAGTTTTATCACTTTCAGGAGATTTCTCCCAAAAACAGCTGTCAGAATTTTAACAGGACCATCCACACCCCTCAGTTTTAATCTTGGTTTTGATCAAATCCTGAAATCCAACCAACTCAGAAGCTTTCCCTCATGATCGGGGCCTCTCCTGCACGTCCAGATTTAAATGGAAATCAAATCAGTCCTCTCTGCCAAGAGCCAACACCAGCCATTAGGAACAGAAGTTAAGGAGCAGAACCAAGGTTTTCCTTTTTCCCTGACACTTTAGAACCAGCCTGGCACGATCCAAACAGAGGAAAATGCAGTCATCACACAGAAAAGGGGGAATGGTTTAAAACTGAAGGAGGGCAGGGTTAAATGGGATATTGGGAGGGAATTCCTCCCTGGGAGGGTGGGGAGGGGCTGGGATGGAATTCCCAGAGGAGCTGGGGCTGCCCCTGGATCCCTGGGAGTGTCCAAGGCCAGGCTGGAAGGGGTTTGGAGCAGGGAAGGTATCCACGCTCCCACAACATCAAACACCAAGAGATACAAGGCATGAGACCAAATAAGCTGTAACAAACCCCATTTGAGATTAAAAACGGTCTAAAACTGATTCTGAGTGTGAGACAGACACAGGCCCAAGCCGGGGGTTTTCCTCAGCTGAGCCTGTGCCCTTGATTGCTGACTCCCAGAAGGGCACAAGGCCCAGTGTCCCACAGCACCGATAACTGGGGACATTGTAGAGACTCCGTTTGGCCTCCACGAGCTCCTCACTCTCCTGCTGCTGAACTGGGAGAATCCCAGCTCCTCCTGTTTGTGGGGCTATTCCTCAGCCTCTGGTCAGAGCACATCCCTCCAGGACATTGCTGCACTCCCAGGAATCCCAAAAATCTTAATTTAATTGGATCCCCTGATGTGCAGTTAATGAGTTTCCTCTTTTGGCCTGGTCATGCCACAGCTTTCCCCTTCCCAAGGCTTTGTGGAGCCTCCCAGCTGTGAATTCCTGAGCACGTTTTCACTTGTGCAGGAGCCAACACAACATGCTGGGAGAACGCTTGGAACAGAGGATCCCGGAGGTCTTTCCCAACCCCAAATACTCCCTGATCCTCTAACAGAGGCCTGTTCTTGGTGGCGGCAATAAATGGGATTTACAGCGGCATTTACTGAACCACCAACTCACACTGGGAGGTGCCCTGGAGGTCTCCATCCAATCCCCAAATATTCCTGTGTTAGGGTTTTTAGGAGT
>VZTA01020752.1:269-30677 GCA_013398855.1 Mohoua ochrocephala
GAGAGAAATACGTTAGCGGAGAAACTCCTGGATCGGGAGGAGGAGGAGGAGGAGGCTGGGTGAGGTGGGGAGGGGAGGGGGGGATGCACATTTCGCTGCCCTAATTGATCCGGTGCCATCCTCGTCCCCACGCACCGGGAACATCCACCGGGTGCCTCAACTTTCGCCGGGAGGCTCCAAGTTACACAATCACCCCGTTATTAAACCTCCTCCCGCCATGGCTCCCATCATTCCCGGCCTCTGGAAAGCAGCGATTTCCCCAGGAATAGGTTGTAATCCACGGCCATGGAGGTGTACCCACCACGCTGCCACCTCTCCCTTCCCCTCTGGATGTGTGTCCAAGCGATTTTTTTTATTTTTTTATTTTTTTTTTTCCTCCTCTCTCTTTATTTTTTTTTTTTTTTTCCTTTTTAGCCTTTTGCCTGTCATGTGGCCGATCACATGTTTGATGTTAATAACCTCAAACCCAGGGAAAGGGGATCCGGGTGGCAGCAGCCGGAGCGTGGAGGCCCCTCGGGCTTTGGGGAAGCTCCGCTCTCACCCACGGTTGGGAGGCTTGTGGGGGTTTTTGTTTTTGTAGGAATAATCCCAGAGCACTCATGGATTTTTTTGGGGGGGATCCGGGGTGTTCCCGGGGCCGTGCGTGTGGCTTGGTGATTTGTAGGTCTCCGGGCAGCCGGAGCGCTCGGTGCTGTCCGTAAATCTCCTGCTAAATCCCAGGCAGCTGCCCGTGGTGTTTAGGTTGGCCTTGTTCGGGAAAGGTAATGTCAATGCAGCCATTATGATTCAGCTGAGTCGGGCCCCATCCAGGCGTTCTCCTCCCTACCGGGGCTTCCAGATCCCGGGAATCCCTGTCAGGGATCCTCTCGGTGCCTCTCAGGGGTTCGGCAACACCCCCTCCTCACCCCTTTATATCCTCGTGGTCCCGCTAATTGCGGTCATTAATCCCCACCCAGATGGGGGTGGAGGCTCAAGGCCTGCTCGCTCCTTGCTCTCTCCAGCATTCCAAAATCCACGTGAACTTCCCAAAGATTCGCTGCTCATTACCTCCCCCCAAGCGCCTGTGGGAATTTGGGGTGAAATATCTCCTCCCGAGGCCGGGATTGTTGTTTAAAGGTGGTGACATTGCTGGTGGTTATTAATAATTAAAAGCTGAAGATAAAAAGCTCGTTTTTGTTCCATGGAAAATGCCCGCGATTAAATAGGATGTGGAATTTTAACTATGTTTAACCTATATATTTTACATCTCCAGGGCCCTGTAGAAGGCCTGAACTGTAATTAGGTTTAGTCAGAGGAAATGCAATTTTGGGCTAAAGTTGGTAGTGGGGGAGCTTCGTTATTAAAATCGCCAATTTTGGGGTGTGTCAAGAATTGATTTTTATTAAAATCTTGACTTTTGAGGTAGGCCTGGAATCGATTTTTTAAAAAATCTCCAATTTTTGGGTGCTTCAGGAATTGATTTTTATTAAAATCTTGGCTGTCGGGGGAGGTCAGGAATTGCTTTTTTTTTTTAATTTCACATTTTGGGGATTTGTCAGGAGTTACTTTTTATTAAAATCTCGACTTTTGAGGCAAGAATTGCTCTTTGCAGCCCGGTTTTAGCAGGAAACTGATGGTCGGTGGTGACAGAGACCATTTAATGTCCCAAATTTTGGTCTCCACAGAGCGCTTTGGGATGGTTCTGCTGGAAATCTGAGGGATTGGGGTGGGTCTGGTTGTCTGCATTAGCCCAGAGTTAGGCTTGAATTACCTGGTGGATCCATGGAATTGACTGATGGATCCACATCCCGTGGAATCCACGTTCTTGGGATGCTGCAGTGGATGGATCCCAGAGCTCAGGGTGTTTCCCCTCTCTTCACCCCTTTAAAACAAACCTGCAGAGGTTTTTTTTATTTTTTGGGGCATTTTTGGTGGAATTTTGTGGTCATTTTTGGGTCGAATTTTGCCACCCCGCTCCGTTCTCCCTGCTGGAAGCTGTGGCATCCTTTGGGAAGCAGAGCTGTGTCCGGGAGGATCCTTCCCACCTGGCAAATCTGTGCCAAATCCTTTAAAAACCCGGGATATTGGTGTTTAGACACAAATAATCCACTGGAATTTTTCTCTATCTCCTTGTTGTTATTTTGCTTATCGTGGACAAAACATTGGGAAGCTGCCGAGCCGGGAGCAGGAGGGATCCAGTGCCCAAATTTTGGCAGCTGATGTTGGAGGTTGGAAGTCAGAGACATCCCTAATTCCCACCCCCTGTTCCTGGCCGTGATTCCCAAAGTGGGATCCCGCTTTCCTGAGGAACCCAGGAATTGTGGTGTAAAGCTGGGCTGGCTAAAGGTGTCCTGGAAATGGGGTGGATTTTCCAAATTTGTGCTTTACTGTCCTTTCTTAAGGGCTTTAAGGCAATTTTCTGCATTCCCAGTCTGGTTTTTTTTTCCCAGCTGGAAGACATTTAAGGTGTATGTGGGAATGTTTAAACCCCCTGATGTGATGCTCCCTGAAATTTCCAGTGCCCGGTTTTTGTGGGATCCTCCCGGATGTATTTCAGTAGGGAGAGAGGCACTTGGGAAAAGAGATGGGAGTGCCGGGATGAGGGAGAATGGATTCCCACTGGAAAAGGGGAGATTTAGGTGGGATATTGGGAAGGAATTCCTCCCTGTGAGGGTGGGGAAGGGGCTGGGATGGAATTCCCAGAGGAGCTGTGGCTGCTCCATCCCTGGAAGTGTCCAAGGCCAGGTTAGAGCACCCTGGGATGCAATGAGGGGATTTTAAGTCCCCTTTCCCCCCCATCCCATTCCATCATCTGTGATTCCGTGCCCGTTTCACACCCAGCCGAGATTCCTGGGAACGTCGGAACACCGGGAGCTCCCAAACCCCTCAGTGCCACCTCCAGCACCTTCCCCCCTCAGCCCAGGTGGGATCTCACCCCGGGAGCCTCTCCCTCCTCTCTCCCTGTGCCTCTTCCAGAGCCACGATCCCTCGGGATTCGTTCCGCGAGGCTCTCGCAGCCTCCGGGGAGCCCAAACCCGCCGGCGTCAGATCAATCGCTGCCTCCTCGGAGAGTTCAGAGGCTGTTCCAGTTCATCTTCACCGCCTGAAGATGCTTTCTTAGGAGGGGGGGATGAAAAATGTGCAGCTCTCATCCCACCTTGTTTTTAATATCAGCTACAACTCTGGAAGCGTGAGCGTTGGATTTGCTCCAGGTTGGGAGGTGTTGGGAGTTTTCATCGCGCCGATGCGAAAGTCAAGGCGGCTTTTTCGTCGAGGGGAAAATCTTTAAACCTAAAGGAGGTGGTGGTGGGGGTTTTTAAAGTCGCTGAAGTTGGTTTGGCACGTTCAGCGGTGATGTTTTGTGGGAATTAAGGAATACCCAAAGAGGAGGGGGGAAAAGGAGCTCTGAAAATGGCTAAAAATGGGAGTAAAGGCCGAGGTCCGTGTGCTCGGACCTTGGGATGCCAAGGGAAAAGTGCGAATGCCACCAGGGTCAAGACGTGGAGGGGGGATCCCTAAAAAGCAAGTTGTGTCATAATGCAGCCACTTGGCTGGACAGAGCTCAAGGAGGTGTGGGGTGAGGCAGTCCTTAAAGCAGGAACCCCTTGGGATCCCGTGGAATTACTTGGGAACGTGGTGTTTTGGGGAGGGGTGGGGGGTTGGTTTCCAGAAAATCCCCCCCAAAACTTGTCCGAGTAATTCCGATGTTGTTGTTATTGTTCTGTATAAACAGGAAAAGGGCTTCGTTATCCGTAAATGGGATGTGCTGGGAAAAGGGGCCTGTTCGTGGCTGCGCCAAGCTTGGGGCTGATTTTGCCAGATTTTGTGGCGTTTCATCCCAAAAATGAATCCAAAGGCCAGTAGCTTGGGATAACTCAAGCTGTTCCTCTCCGGAGCGTTCCCGGGATGCCCCAAACAGAGCCAGAGGCGCCTCTTTTTGGGCTCAAACTGCCACATCTCTGGATCCAGGGATGCAGGGATGCTCTGCTGGCTCCCAAACGTGCTAATGAATGTGCTAATTAACAGAAATGCCGGTGCCAAACCCCAAACCCAGCGCCAGCCTTGGGCACAAAACCCCTCTGGGGAACACCAATAAGGCACCAGGGCCCAGGGATTGGGCTGGGATTTATCCCTTCCCTCTGGGAACACCAGCAGCTGCTTCAGGTGGGCGCTGGAGGTGGGCTGGGCGGGAGGGGAGGTCGTGTTCCTCGGGATTCCGCTGTTTCCTGGGACATTCCCGCCTCTCAGGCTGGAAAAACTCAATCCCATTTTCCCTCCTCGAGGCCGTGGAAGGGCCTTGTGGCAATAAACGAGCCCGGATTAATTGGTCACCGTGCCAGAAGAGGATTTTTTTGTTTCAGGAAAGGTGTTGGAGTGGAGAGGAGTGGGTTTGGGGCTGCTCCGGCTGCACAGGCAGGAGGAGGGAAGGCTGTTCCTTAGGAAGTAGGGCAGGGTGCTGGCTTAAAATAGCTCCGAGCGCTGGGCTGTGCTGAAGGAGCTATTTAGGTAAATCCTGGGGTCTCAGTGGGGGCAGAGCCGCCTGCTAATCTAAAGATACTCCTTGGAGATCTATATTTGTCCGGGATCCTTCCCGGCTTGGCCGGTTTTCCAGGTATTCCCTTGCCCGATCCCGCCGGGGATGGCGTTGGGATGGGCGGGCGTGTTTACGGGACGGCCGTGGCTCGGATCCTAATGGAATTAGACATCGTTAAGCAGCGGGAGCGAGGGAACAGGCTACGTAAAGGCATCAGCGTTATCCTATAATGCAGGACTTGGCTCCCTGAAGGCTCCTGGAGGCCGGGATTGCCGTGCCAAAGGGGCTCATTCCGGTGGCGCACCGGAGAGAGCCGGGTCAGGCGTGGAATCCTGGAATGGTTTGGGTTGGAAAAGGATCTTAAAGCTCATCTCATTCCATCCCCCCACCCCCTGCCACCTTCCGCTATCCCAGGTTGCTCCAAACCCCGTCCAACCTGGCCTTGGACGCTTCCAGGGATGGGGAATCTGCAAATATCCTGGGAAAACCCCTGAGGACAGCGAGCGTGGGGCAGAGGGAGTGATGGGTTGGAGCAGAGGTGAGGTGGAGGATGGAGGGTGGATGCTCCTGTGTCGGAGGGTGCTCTGAAGCAGGAGGGAAAAGGAATCTCGGTGCAGATTTTAGGGATTTTCCTGGCAGGAGGAGGAGCGTTGGGCTGTCCAGGCTGTTCTCCAACTTCTCCAACCTCTGAAACAAAACCTCGCTGCTGCCTGGTGACAGCATCAGGGCAGGGGTGGAACGAGGTGATCCTTAGGGTCCCTTCCAACCCAAATCCCATCCTGGGGTTCTGTGATCTCCCTGTTTCCACGAGGAGCTGAGCTGGATGTGAGCGTGTGGAGCAGCGGGATGTCCTCCGACTGGGAGCCTCCCTGAGGAGCTCAGGGTGGGGTTTGTTCCTCCAAAATTCTCCACCAAAATTCTTCTGGGGGTTCCCTTTGCCACGGTGGGCTTGTGAAATAGGAGTTTAAAGCACTTTCTCTGCTCCAAGGGGAGAATT
Source organism: Mohoua ochrocephala (assembly GCA_013398855.1). NCBI lineage: Eukaryota > Metazoa > Chordata > Aves > Passeriformes > Acanthizidae > Mohoua > Mohoua ochrocephala. Next base: position 5,780 of record VZTA01020752.1, read on the forward strand.
CCCCAGGATCTCCCCTGTGTGGGGAGCTGCTCAGGGTGAATTCCAGGAGAACACCAGGGGGGAAGTGGTGTCAACCTGGATCACTCCGGAAAATATTCCCTTTTATCAGCTGCTGAGCGTAGCAAAACGTGGTGAAACAGCTTCTCAAACAGAATATCATCCCAAAGGTGAAGTCTTGGAAAAATACCACGAGGGTTTCCTGGAGGAAGAGTGACCAGGGCACAGAGGCTGGAATTGCTGCTTCAGCAGGAACCGGAGGCTCCTCTCGTCCTGCTCCATCCCTGCCACGTGCAGGGAAGCTGGGAAGCCGCTCTGGAAGCGGCGCTGGGATTGATTTATCCCGGGGTTTTTTTGGGGTTACTTTATGGTTTGGGAGAGAACTGCTCTGGTTCATGTCCAGAGTGGCCACTGGGAAGATTTTGATTCCTTTGCAGCTCCCTTTGGCCCATCAGCACCTCGGTGTGGGTGTAGATATTTTAGAGCCTGGGAATGTTTTATCCAGAGCGGTTTGATCCGGTGAGGATCCCACTCAGGGTGTGAGGATTTGAGGCCTGAGATGGGAAGAGAGGAGAAACCAAAGGCCCTGATTGTGTCAGAATTCATCACTTTGTGCTCACATCCCCATTTATCCGTGCTGTGACCACCTTTTGTCGGCCACATCCAAACCTTGGCTCCTCCAAGGGCTGCTCCAGCGGGAATATTCCCGGGGGGTTGTTTTGTGCGGGATTCCCACGTGGATCAGCTCGTTCCCCGGAGCGAGACCTCGGAAGGACACAACGAGCGAGTTTGTGTTTTGCTTAGAGCGGGTTGGAAACGGGATCCAGGAGCCCCTCGGGGAGGGTTGGGTTCGCATTCCCGGGATTTGCCTTTTCCACAGAGCCCCCACCGGGCCTCCATTAATGATCTATTAGTGGCCAGTGCTGGAACCTTGGGAAACAGGTGGTGAATTTCCCTGCCTGCTGACATCTAGGAATCCCCTCCCGGCTCCTTTGGGGAGCTCACTTCTTTTTTTTTTTTTTTAGAGTAGCTGCAGCTGTTTGCTCTAAACCTCCTCCTTTTTATCTTCCTTTTTTCTCCTCTTTTTCCTCCTCCTTTTTTTCCTCTAAAGCTTTGCAGCGACTCCCAGGAGTTGCCGAGGGACCATCCCACCCATGAGAGGGAGAACACTGGCTTTGTCGAGGGATGATTTTCTGGGAATGCATTGATTTTGTAACCTCTGGAGGGTCTCAATGAGAGAGGTTTTCCAAGCTGGAATTGCAGGGATTTTGGGATCTCCTTGGTGAGCTGGCACTCGGTGATCAGTCCAGAGCTCACATCCCTGGCAGAGGACTCGGCTCCGGACGGATTGGCTCAATGACAATCCCAGGAAAATCCGCATCAGTGCCGGTCTTTAAAGAGCCAAATCTCAGCTGGAATCTTGACGGCCCTTGCGAGCAAACGTGGATTTTATCCCTTCGGGGAGGCCGAGGATGCTGAGAAGCGTTTTTGAGCTCTCTGATCCGCGGGGAGCTTCGGCAGGAGCGGGAGCAAGACCAACACCACGGATCCGGGTCTGGATTCAGCTTCGTTCCGGAGTCAGGGCAGGATCCGGGGTGAGAAGAGCCCTGGCTGCCATGGCAGGAAGGCTTTGCTTTGTGAGCAGCTCTGCTGCCTGGGAGCCGGCGCCCGCTGTGGCTTAAGTCGCCTCTGTTCTAATTAAATACTCCCGGGTTTAATCCTGCCCGGCTCCTCCGGGAGCAGCCAGAGGGAGCAGAGTTCCAGCTCCACCTCGTGGGACCGGCACCGCTGCCTCTGGAATTGGCAGCCGTGGCAAAACCTCGGCCCTGGGCTCTGCTGGGGAATCCTCCTCGGCAAAGGCACCTCGGTTCGTCCTGGCCTCGCTATTTCCTGGCCAAATTGCCAGCAGAACCAGGATAATCAGCTGCTAATCCCGAAGATTTTAGGGAGCCCTGAGCACGGTTCAGGGAGCTGTAAGGTTGTGTCGGTGTCTGTGTTTCTTCCCTGTGAGGGTGGTGAGGCACTGGGAATGCTTTTCCCAGAAAATCCGTGGCTGTCCCGTCCCTGGAAGCGTTCAGGTTGGAGCAGCCTGGCCTGGTGGAAGGTGTTGGTGGAGTGAGATTATCTTGCAGGTCCCTTCCCACCCAAACCATTCCGGAATTCTGTGATTCTGTGAGATTTCCTTGGAAATTCATGACCAGGCTTAGGTTTCGTGTGGTTTTCCAGCCTCTCTTGGCTTTGCATCCCGAGTTTCCTTGGGAGCCGTGAGCGCGGCCGGGGCCGTGCTCTCTGTTTGTGTTTGCATTTCCATGCACGGAGCTGTCACCTGCTTTATTTTTAGCCTTAAACACACCTGGCTCCTGCTCAGCCCCCGGGGGGCCCTGCCAGCTTCTCCCTTACGTGGCCTCAAATTTTTGGGTGTTACTCCTGGGAGTTGCTGAAGCAGGGACAGATTTTGCAGCCGGGAACGGCTCCGTTGCTTCATCCCTGCTCCGTTTTGGGATGACCGTGACTGTCCCCTTCGAAGAAATCCTTCATTCAGCTGGTACAATGCGGGTATTTTTAGGGTTTATTGTGAGCAGATAATTCTGGTTGTCTGACAAAAAGGAATCCGTGGCTCCAGGTGAGGATCAGAGGCAGCTCTCCGAAGCGGCCGCGCGCCGGGAGGTCGGATTCAGCTCCGAGGAGTTCTGGATAAAACTGGGACGTTGGAAACTGCATCCCTTCAAAGGAGGAGCTGCTGTTCCAGGGGAATTCAGATAACCCCGAATCTTGTGGTCTTCCTGCCAGCACTTCCAGGCCTGAGAAGCAGAACTCTGGAATTTTTTATTTCCCTTCTTAGTTGTGAGTTTTTGGCGCTTCTGAAATCTGGGGGTTCCTTACCCAGAGCAAAAAAAGGAAAATTGGTGCCCTTGGAAAAGTGGAACGTGCAAAAATCTTGGGGAAGACAGATGGAAATGGCAATAATGATATTATTATAATAATAATAATTCCTGGCTCTTGCTGCTTTTACACAGGAAGATTGGCTTTATTGGGTGATTTTCCTTCGATATTAATGTTGTTTCTTTTAATAAGGGAGAAGTTCCTTATTTCCTCAGGTGGGAGGTGATGATGAAGCTCCACTTTTGGGGGTTTCTTTTTCCACAGAGCTCCTGCAGCTGGAATGAGCAGTTCTGTGCCCTGGCAGGGTCAGGCTGCCCATGCCAGCCCTGGAAAATGACACAGATTATTTGTCAGGGCTTGATCCAAGGCTTGGAAAAATCGGGATATGGAGCGCACACACCTGGTTTTGCAGGTTCTCACATCAGCTCACCCCGAGGCACCTCAGGGGAGAAAAAAAACCTCCCAGGAACCAGGGTGGGGATTCTTAAAGCGAAGATATTTTGTGTTTAATGGCCAGAAATTGGCGTGGTTTTGTCGTTTTGGGAAGAATAAAGATCGTTCCATGGAAAATGGAGTAGTTGCTGATAAAAATAGGGTGGTCAGGCATTGGGAGATGGTGGAATTCCCATCCCTGGAGGTGTCCAAGGAATGCCTGGACGTGGCACTCAGGGCTCCGAGCTGGGGATTGGTCACAGGTTGGAATCGATGGCCTTGGAGGGCTTTTCCAAGCTGGATAATTCTGGGATTCTGTGATTCCAACAGAGATGGAATTGCTGAGATCCGACCTGTCCTCGCTTTTAGCCTGGATCTGGGATGGAGCAGCGGGAAAAGCGGGGTGGCTGAAGCCCTGCTGGAGTGGCAGTGCCATCCATCCCCTCCCTCCAAGGCTTTACACCGTTAATGACTCCGAAAGCTCCGCAGCATCCCCAAAATCCACTTTTCTCTGAGCAAAAAAAAAAACCCCACCATCTCCGTGGCCTTTCCGTGCCGGATTTCTCCGCGTTCTTCCCTCCGAGCCGGCTCCTGGACTCGGCTTTGAATAGATGAATGTAGGTTAGGTGTGAATGGGAATAAAACATCGGATAAAAATAACGTGGAGCTGTTTGGAAATTGGGAAAGAGAGGGGGGAAAAAAAAACCCCTCCTTGCTGCTCGTGCTGCGCCCAGCTCAGCCCTGGAGCTTCCCCTCCCTTTCCCAGCGGGTTTGGATGGCTCCTGGTGGACTTTTCCTGGGATATTTCTACCTTTGACAGCCCATCCGGCTTCCTTGGCGTCCACATTCCCATTTTTGCCCCCAAAAATGTGCTTTTTTTTCCCTCCAAAGTGCCTCCAAAGTGTCTGCTCCACGATGAGGAGCAAGCAGGGAAAAGGGGCTTTGGATTCGCTCCCAGATGGGCATCGGGAGCTCCAGGAGAAATCTCTCTCGAGTTTTTTTGAGGTTTTTTTAATCCTAGGGGATTTTTTGGGGAGGATTGAGGGTTTTGAGGGTTCACCTTTTCCCTGCAGACCCCGGGAGCAGCGTTTGGCCGGCGCTGCCGCTCCAGGCACGGAGCTCTTGCTCCTTTTTCAGTAATGAATCCTCCTCGGCCGCTCCGTCCGGCCCTCCGAGGGACTCTGGGATATATAAACAATCATCCGTGGATCGCTTTGTTTTCTCCTCCGTGGCACTGGGCTCTGTCTGGAGGTGGGGATGGGGCAGCCCTGAGGAAGCTGAGTTTTAAGTGCATTTTAAGGACAGAGGTGGAGAGGAATGGGATTTTTTTTTCCCCTGCAGGAATCGCATCTCCCGGCGCTGAGGAGCGAGCGATGCTCTGGGTTGGGAGAGTCGGTGGTGGAAAAGCAGCTTTTTCCCAAATTCTCCCATCCTTAACCATCCGTGTCCTCTCGGAATGTTGCAAATACCTTGGTCTGGCAAATAAAATCCACCTTAATTTGGCGGGAAATGGACCCTTGCCCTGAAATCCAGCAAAGAGATCCCTTTAATTTTCCTTTTCATTTTCCTTTTAATTTCCTTTTCACTTTCCCCGGGGCACACCTGACCTTTTAATCCATTTCCCACCTCAAACTTCACTCGATTTCATGCCCTCGGTGCACATCCCGTTGGTGGAGCAGGAATTGCCTTTTCCCAGGAGCGGGTTTGGATGCCCTTGGTGGAATTTATAAACCCCATTCCTGCAGATTTCGCTGTTCACACAGGGCTGGGTGCAACGCTGGGGGTTTTGTGTGCAGAGGGAAAGGTGGCACAGAGGTCACGGGGTTTAATTCTGGGAATGTTTTATCCGTCGTCGATGATGAGGGAGTCGGCTCTGAGGGTGAGCTCCACCCGCTGTGTCTCCTCTGCTTGGGCATTCCAGCCACGGAATTGTGGTAAAAGGATGAGGAGCAACGGGTTTGAGCTGAAAGAGGGGAAATTGAGGGTGGATGTTGGGAAGGAATTCCTCCCTGTGAGGGTGGAGAGAGGCTGGCGTGGAATTCCCAGAGAAGCCGTGGCTGCCGCATCCCTGGGAACGTCCCAAACCAGGTTGGAGCACCCTGGGATAGTGGAAAATCCTTCCATCCCGAGCCATTCCACGACTCCACGATTTTCTTGGGGAGATAAGGAATTACCTCCCCGTTTTTCAGCTAGGAGCAGGAGCTGGGTGAGTCCCTCCACCCTTCTCAGCGTCCTGGGGGTGCGAAATTCCGCTTCGGGTTTGCTCTGAGGGCTGTTCCCGCTCCAGCCTGGCTTCGGGAGCATCCTCTTGTTCCCATCCAAGAGAATGGGAGCGTGGATAAGGATAAAATCGAGATCTTTAACAAAAGTGAGGCGGCCAAAACCCTGGCAGAGCTGAGGAGGAGCCGGTTCCTGGTGGTGCCCAGCTCCTGGTGGGAGTGGAGCCGTGCGAAGCCGAGGAGGGAACTCACGGAAGAAGTTCTTGGCTGCTCGCGGTTGGCCCGGCCTCGGATTTTTTTGATCTCGTGTAACTTTGCTACCAGGAAAAGGCAGAGCCGGGAGCTTCCCGTGGATCTCTGGATGGTGGGATGGGCAGCGCTGCCCCTGGGGTCACATCCCATCTTTGCTGAGCTCTCCAACCCCGTTTCTGGGGCTTTTCACTTCCTTAGGGTGGCTCTGGAGGTGCTCGAGGGACTGGAATGATGGGGAATGTGGAGATGGATGGTTCCCGTTTCTCTGGTCTCTTCCTTATCACTTATTTGCCCTCCAAGGGCTCCCTTTGGAGTCGGATGGCAGATTCCAGGACAACCACAGGGTTTGTAGTACTCACAAATCATTTTCCAGCCTCTCAGCATCCCAAAAAAATCCCTCATCCCAAGCCCTGGACCCGCATTTCCACCCAGCTCCTTTTGCCCTCCCTCATCCCAGCTGATCCTATTTGTGCCAGCCCCAAATCTTCCCTCGTTTCCTCCCTCAGCCAACCTCACACCGATCCACAGGGGGGAAAAAATCCTGCAAAATCATTTTTCCATCCATCTTTTTTTTCCCTTTTGGAGCAGAGCCGAGCTGTGGCTGCAGTAAAACCCCTGCTCCAGCCCGCGTTGGTTTAAGCAGGTCTGGTTTAACCCTCTTTCATTGGCAGCTGGGCTCGGGGAAGGCTCTGGAGCGTTCCAGGCACACGTGGGGACACCGGAGCACAACTTCCAAAGGGATCCGTGGAAGTGGGGCCACAGCTCCCCCTTCATTAGAGCCACTCCCGCGGTTCCTGTGATTTGAAAATTGATGTTCGTCTCTAAAGCATCTCTTGTGCCGAGTTTCCTCTCTCGAGGGTGGGGTTTTCAGGGTGAATTGCTGCTGGATTTGCATTTAAAAGGGAGCGGTGGCACCGCTGTTCTCGCTGTGTTGTTATTTGGCTCTGTCCTGTGAAATTCCACGTGTTTTGGGCACATCACGGGATCCTTCAGGTCAGAAAAGAGCTCCAGGATCACCAAATCCCCCCCCCACCTTGTCACCAGCTCAGAGCCCTGAGTGCCACGTCCAGGTGTTCCTTGGACACCCCCAGGGATGGGGACTCCAAACCTCCCTGGGCAATCCCTTCCTATATTTAACAGCCCTTTCCAGGAAGAAATTCCTGCTGCTGTCCAACCTGAGCCTCCCCTGGCACAGCTGAGGCCGTTCCCTCTCCTCCTGTCCCTGTTCCCTGGGAGCAGAGCCCGACCCCCCCCGGCTGCCCCCTCCTGTCAGGGACTTGTGGGGATCCACAAGGTCCCCCCTGAGCCTCCTTTGCTCCAGGCTGAGCCCCTTCCCCAGCTCCCTCAGCCTCTCCTGGTGCTCCAGCCCCTTCCCCAGCTCCGTTCCCTCCCCTGAATTCACTCCAGCCCCTCCTTGAGGCTCCCAGAACTGGACCCAGCACTCGAGGTGTGGCCTCACCGGAGCCGTGTCTTTCCTGAGTGATGGATAAGGACAGGGATTTGTTTTGCATCCCAGTTTTTTGTGCATCCCAGCTGGATTCCAGCTCAGTGCAGATCTCCCTTCCAGCACGACACGCTCCCAGGAGAAGTGGAATGATGGAAAGATGGTTCATTATCCAGTGGGTGGGTTCCTTCCTCATGGGGGCCGCTGGAGCTGCTTACTCAGACACAGACTGGCACCACCAATCATTAAAATCCCTGGGAAAGACCCGATGCATTCCAGATTTTGGGATATTTTGGGGGATGCCCGGCAAAGGTGTGAGGACTTGTGTCCGGCCGCCCGCATCCGCACGGACAGCGGAGCCCCCGGCGCTTTTTTGGGGAGGTTTATGGTGGGCTTTATCCCTCAGGCTGGGAGGGTGTGGGATCTGCTCCCTGTGGGATCTGCTCCCTGTGGGATCAGCTCCCTGTGGGATCAGCTCCCTGTGGGATCTCCCCTGGGATAAGAGGCTTTTCTTGGAGCTCTGTGTGGAGCATCCCAAAGCAAACCCCATCCCAGCATCTCCTCCTCATCCCAGCTCCGCTCTCTCCGCGGAGCTCGGCCGGAATCGTTCCGGCCCTGCCCTGACCAGGGGGGTGCTGAAAGGGCTGACCCCAGAGGGTGAGGAAATCCTGGTTTTAAGTGGTTTTGAGAAGGAAATGGACTCGGAGGATCCGAGATGATCCCTGGGATAAGATTCCCGTCGCTCCGCGGATCGCAGGAGCTGCCAGCAGCCGGGCCACGCGCCTGGGGCTGTCGCACAGGATTTCATTCCCAGTTCTTCCCAAACATCCAGGCCTCCTTCCTGGAATTAATGTTAATTCAAGACAGCCTTTAATTATTATTACACTGGGGTCATGTGTGCTCCCATCTTTTTTAAATTAGCCAGGCCCGGGAGAAGGGAGATGAGGAGTTCAGAAGGTTTTTAGTGAAAACTCTGATTTTTTTACTTAATTTCTGCTAGAGGTCACCTTCTCCCAAACCATCCAATTCCCCACCATGAAATAATGATGATGATGATGATGATGATGATAATAATAATAATAATAATAATAATAATAAAAAAGAGGCTTTTGATGGGGTATTTTTCTATCCAGACTTTAAGGAACATGCTGCAAATAGATGAGGCCTTAACTTACCTTAAATACTGGATTCCATCAAGATTTACCCATTTCTAAGCTTGGGGTGAAGCTTTTTGAGGTGTTGGGGCTGAGAGGAGCAAATTCTACTTTTGGGGGTGAAGTTTTTTGAGGTGTTGGGGTGGAGAGGAGCAAATTCTGCTTTTGAGGGTGAAACTTTTTGAGGTGTTGGGGCAGAGAGGAGCAAACTCTGCATTTTTGGAGGTGTGTGGTTTCCTGATAAGGGAAAATTTTACATGTTGGTCCTCCTACCTGGCCCGCTGGTTGCTGATTTCCCTGGTTTGGTGATATTTCCACAGAATCTGTTCCAGGCTCGGATGCCGACCGTTCCCCTCGGGATCGGGAGGCCGCTCCGGGACAGGTGCAGGTGTTGTTTCTGCTCCCCCAAGCGGGGTTTTAGCCGAGCCTAGAGGTGAATCCAGCACCTCACCTCTCCTCTCAACCTTTGAGAGCATCGCTTCGGTGGAAATTCCATTTCTGGGTGTCAGCTCGAGGCTCGGAATCAAATCCTGTCGCGCTCCCTCTCCCCGAAAAGCTCCGCGTTGCTGACTCCTTCCCTTCCTTTCCCTTCCCTTTCCAGCTGTCCCGTTCCCTCCCACGCAGCGGCTCACTCTGAAGGAGGTGTTCGAGGATGGCAAGCCGAGGCTCGACGTCCTCAAGAGCCACTTGGTGAAGGAAGGGCGGCTGGAGGAGGACGCGGCGCTGAAAATCATCAACGACGGCGCCGCCATCCTGAGGCACGAGAAGACCATGATCGAGGTGGAGGCTCCCATCACAGGTCAGAGCTCAGGGCCTGGAGTCCTGAACAACAAACCAGGATAACCCCCAGCGGGGTTTTTGGTTTTTTTTCTTTCCACCCACGAGGTTTTTTTAACTCTGCTGAGCTCTGGGAAGAGAGGATTTTTGCTGCTGCTCCTCCTCGCTGCTGTCGTGACCTTGCTTTTCTTAGCGTGGTAATAATTCTGTCCCTCTTTTTTGTGCTGTTCTTCCTCCCCTCAGTGTGTGGTGACATCCACGGGCAGTTTTTCGACCTGATGAAGCTGTTTGAAGTCGGAGGATCACCCAATAACACCCGCTACCTCTTCCTGGGGGACTACGTGGACAGAGGCTACTTCAGTATAGAGGTGACGAAGGAAGCGGAGCTTGGGGGTGCTGGGGTTAAAGGAACCCAAAGTGTTGAACCTCAGTTCAAATACGGCTCAGAATCAGTTAAATTCAGCTCTGAATCAGTTAAATACCTCTCAGAATCAAATTCAGCTCAGAATCAGTAAAATACAACTCAGAGTCAATAAAATGTGGCTCAGAATCAATAAAATTCAGCTCTGAATCAGTAAAATACAGCTCAGAATCAGTAAAATACAGCTCAAAATGAGTTCAAATACAGCTCAGAATCAGCCCAAACACCAAACCCAGATCTCTCATGCTGGATTTACCCTCCAGCCGAGTTCTGCATGGGATGAAAACCACGTTGGTACCTCCCAGTGTGATTTAGGGCAGGAAAATGATGTCCCAAAGTCACGACGGAGCTTTGGGTCCTCCCACAGCAACAGCAAAGTGGCAGTGATGGGGTTAACGCCTGAACTCTGCCTTCGTGGCGTTTTGGTGTCACTTGGGGCTGTCACTCAGGGGCAGGAGAGGGACAGTCCATGGTGTGTTGCAGGCAGTGGGGAGCAAATGTTGGAAAACCTGCGGGATTCCAGCCGAGCTGGAAGAGAAAAGGGCCCAGTGCCCCCTCTGGAAATGCGGGAATGGGGTCGGGAGAAAGGAGCAGGAATCACCTGGGCTGTGACAGGGCCCTGCAGCTCCCTGGGATCCCACTGTGGCCTTTTCCTGGTGTTAAAATGCAGAGCCAGACACGGTGAAAGGGGTTTTTACCTCAGTGTTTATTTAGGATCCTTGGTGCCCCCACTGTCCCAGTGCCCCCCGGAATGCCCCCACTCCATAAATCGTGTGTACAACTCCCAGGCCTTGCAAATGAGCACATCTATCAAAGATTGCCCAGGGAGAGACTCGAATGAATCCCCCGTGCTGAGGAATCTCCCCCTGGCTGGGCCTGTCTCAGTTCCCAGGGTGTGTTCTGGACAGGACCTTGGTGTCTGGGGCTGTCTGACCCTCAGAAGTGACACTTCCAGGGTGTTTGGGCTCCTGGCTGAACGGGATGTGGGGTATCAGACTGAGGGAGTTACAGGTGTGTGGGCTGAAAGCACTGAGGAGATAGAGAAGCTGTATAAAAAGCTGTATAAAGGGGTATAAAAGGGGTATAAAAAAGGCAAAAATCATCCTGACATCACCACGAGTGAGAACTGGGCGATGCTGGCACTTGCTGGTGTGCAGGGCCCAGGATTTGGTGGATCCCCCGTGGCTGCTGCCGGCTCGGTGGAGAGCTGGGATGGGACAGGAGGGGACAGGAAGGGACAGGAAGGGACAGCTATTAACAAATGCCACAAATCCCGAGGGATCGAGGCCATCTGGATTCGCAGAGGCAGGGCCGAGTGGAAGCGGAGCGTTTATCCCAGTTGGAAGCAGTGTAAGGAAAGGCTTTTTAGGGGCCTGGAAGGTGGCAGAAATCAGCTGGAATAACAGAGGGAATGATTTCTCTTGGAAAAATAAAAAAAAAGAGGCTGTGAGAACAGCTGAGCCCGCTGGGTCTTGCAAGAGGAATCTTCCCCCAGCGAAAAATTTTCGGGGAGGAACTGTCAGGGATGAGCTGGAGGGGTTCTTTGAAGGATTCTGCAGAGGATTTAGGGAGAGCAGGGCTGACAGCTTGAGCTCCAGCAGCCCCTGGCTCCCTTCCAGCCCCGAGCTCCGGAATGCTGACAGGGAGCCAAGGTGTGACGAGGAGCAGCTTCCAGGGGAGCGGGGACGGATGCGGCGGAGGTGGGGCTGGGGCTGGTGGGATTTGGGGTGGGGCTGGCAGGAGGAGCCCCCCGGGGGAGGAAGGGGAAGGACACATCCGACTGCTCCTCGGGGTCCCTCGGCTGGAGCGTGTTTACCTGGAAAAGGGATCACATTCCAGCACGGCAGCTCCTGCTGAGGTCAAAAAGGGGATTTTTGTGGTGTTAAATCTTCAATTCCCAAGGAATCTTCAAGTGAAAGGTGTTAGGATTCTGGGTGGGGATTCTGTAGATCCAGGGTGGAAAAGTGCTGTTCCCTCTGCTTTTTAGCCCAGGATTGATCTGACACACGGAGGTTTTACTCCCAGATTTCCCACAAGTGCCGGGGATCAGCGCCCTGGTCTCTCCATGCTGGGATGGGCACGGAATCATGGAATGGTTCGGGTTGGAAAGAACCTTAAATCCCATCTTATTCCACCCTCTGCCCTGGGCAGGGACACTTTCCACTAGCCCAGGTTACTCCAAGCCCCGTCCAGCCTGGCCTTGGACACTTCCAGAGCTTAGGAATTCTCTCCCAGCTGGGCACAGGTCCTCCCCACCCTCACAGGGAAGAAATTCTTCCCAATATCCCATCTAAGTCCCCTTTTAGTTCCAATCCATGCCCACTTGTCCTCTCTGCCTGTGATATTATGGAAGAATTCCAAGTGATGGATGATGCTTGGAGAGCAGAGATGGTGGGACCAAAAAAAAGATGTTTTATCTTTTATTTCCTGCTGCTTTTGCCTCTCCTCCTTCCCTTTCCCCCTCCCTGTGTTGCAGCAGGAATGCCACGGATTCCCCCTGGAGCTGCCTCTGATCCCACAGCTCAGGGTGGGCTTTGATGGGCACAGGCAGGGGCTGCTCCAAACGTCAGGAGAAGGCAGGATCCGGAATTTGGGATTCCCACATGCCTCTCCCTTCCACCCACTGGGAGAGATTCCCAACCTGCACATGCAAAAATCTGGTTCCTTGTAGTGAAACAGCAGCAGGTTTGGAGCATCCCGGAGGCCGAGGGATGGAAAAACATCCAGGTTTCCTTGGGATGTGACCTCTGGGAAGGTGGGGAGCAGCAGCAGCAGCCTCGTGAGTCACCACACAAACTTGTGCATCCATGGGGAGAGGATCCAGAGCCTGCCTGATCCAGAGCCAGGAGTTGGACTTGCTGCTCCCTGTGGATTCTTTCCAGCTCAGGATCCTCCCCGATTCTTTACCCGTGACCTTTGAATGGGATGAAAGAGGAGGGGATGGTTTAATTGCATCCTGCTGCAGGAAACGAGATGCCAGAGCAGGGGAGGGGGGCCAAATATCCCTTCCAGGTGTTCCCCGTGGCTCCAGGCATTTGGTTGTCCAGGTAAAAGGAGGAATTCGTGGCTCAGACAAAACCTTTCAACCCCTCCTCCTTCCCCTCAAACCCCAAAACCTCTCAGTTCATCAGCTCAGCTGGATGTCGGCAACAAATCATTCAACAAATTCTTGCTGGGCCTCTGGCTTAGGGAAATTCTCATTTAAAAAACATGAATTCCCAGTATAACGAGGCCATGAAAAGTGGATTGGTTGTTGGGGTTTTGGTTTTTTTTTAAAGAAAAGAATTGAAAGGGGAGAGGGGAGGGGAAGAACCGTGTGAAAGCTGGAATGCTGCTGCTGTGAGGGGACTCTGGGAAGGATTTGCTGTCCCAAACCCGCTGTGACAGCGAGACCGAGCGGTCACAGATCCCATCTCCAGAGCACAGAGCTGACAGGCAGCACGGAAATCGGGATGAATTCCTCCTTTGGGGGATGCTGATGAGGCAGGGCCCCGCTGAAGGATTCTCCCACCAGCTTCCCAGCGGGAAAAATGCTCCTTTCATTGAGCTTTTAGTCCCAAATCCCAGAATGGCACAAGAGAAATCCGTGCTCGTGGTAGGGGAAGGACCATCCTGGTCCGTGAGGCTGGAAGACGATGAATGGAAGGACTTTGTTAAATTAGGAAGTCAAATAATTATTCTGACCAGAAATAGAATCTGTGGAAAGAGGAGATTTATCAGGAAAAGTGGCGTGATAATGGCATCCACCTTTCCCAGGCCACTTCTTCCAATCCAATTATGACGGGACACATGATTGCTGTCTAATTATGGAATTACACGTTAATCTCGATTTAATGCACTTTTGATCCAGAATAATATTAAAGGGATCCAGAATAATATCGAGTGGATCCAACCCTTATGTTTTTTTTCCCCCCCTCCCCGTAAGGTGTGGATTTGTGGGCTGGATTTGGGAGTTTTAACCTCTGTTCCCACTCTGGAAGAGCCGGCAAGTCTCCGTGTGTGAAACTTCCTTACAAGTGCCAGGTTTTGGGAATGATGAGAGAGGTTTTAGCGGGGGGCAGCTTTGGCACCAGCCCCTCTTGCATTTTTGGGGTTGCAAGTCCCAATTCCTTTTGGAATTCCCTCCCTTGGGACCCGCTGAGCTTTCCGAGTGGATCCAACCCTCGGCTTTGGGCTTCGCCCCGAGAGGCAGAAGGAGGAGAGGAGGAGATGATTTGAGATTATTTCAGCCCAAAAAGCTGTGACTGCCTGGATTTGCTCCTTGGCCGTTGGAGACAGGCAGTGATCGATTCCTGGGCACGGCGCCGGGAAAGGGATCCGTGCAAAGCACCAGGAAGCATCCGAGGCATGCGAGCGTAGGAACTCTTTCATTCCTCATTCCAGCCCCTCTGGAGCCCTCGAGGGCTCTTCAATGTCCTTTACTCTGTGTCCTCCTGGTACCTGGCAGTCCCCACATCCTCGGGAAGTGCCTCCAACCACCGGGAATGGTCTCTCTGCACGTCCCGGGTGTGTCCAGAGGAATTGTGGTGCTAAATTCAACCCCATTTCGCTTTAAACCCCTTCTCCTGCAAGCTGCCAACCTTCCATACATCCCAAACCCTCCCCTATTGATGCTGTAGCTCTGCCTTGCTTTGATGCCAGGGCTGGTTCTTCCTCCAAGTCATTTGATTCATTTATAGCAACTCCCCAAGTTCTCCTGCCAGCCCGGAAAAGTGACATTTCGCTTGCAAACACGGAGAGGTTAAAGCTTTAAATCCCAGAATAATTATAAATGGTTTTGTTGGGAGCATTCCTCCTGGTAACAGATGCAATAAAACATGATTCTGCTACTGGCCTTGGCCCCGTTCTCTTTTAGAATTCCAAATTAATCAAGTTGTTAATGTGGGGTTGAATTCCAAGCGAGACACAGGCAGTGCTTTACAGCTCCTCGGGGTTTTTGGGATCAGCTGGGATGATTCATGCAGAGCTTACCTTGCAAGGTTCAGTGCTTAAACACCACCCGATCTAAGCTGTCTCTTGCTGGGAACCAACTGGGAACTGCTTCATTTGGCTTCTGGAGCTCGTTCCCAGCTGGTTCCCGAGGGGATCCGTGCCCCAGATCGGGAACGTCGGAGGGCGTAAAACCATTGACAGATTCGGTGGTGGTCCCATTCCCCAGGCGTGTCCTGCAGCCTGTCAGCCTCGAGGGTAAGCTCCTCTTAGAGACTTTAATCCAGCTCCTGGAGCTTGCTGTCATTATGGATTGTCCTCCCAGCACTCCACATCCACGAGGGAGATGTGATAAAACATTTCCCCCGCGCGAGATCGCGGCCGCCGCCGCCGTCAGCCCGACAGCGCGGGGCACAGGGGGCTCAGTGAGCCCTCCCTCCCTCCCTGCCCTTCCCTCATGGGTTTTTTCTTTATTTTGGGGAAGCCAGCATGAAATATTTGTGCTAAAAACCCCCCGTTTCAGGCCGGCTTTGGTCCGTGCCTCACCAAAGGCGCTTTGCAGGTGTCGCAGCTCGGGGAGGGGACGCGGAAAGCCCTTTTCAAAGCCGGAGAGCTTTGCTAAGCTAAGCTTGTTTTTTAGGCTCAGCTTTTCCCGTTTCGAGCTTGAACTTCACATGACTGTAGCATAAGCAGAAAAAAAAAAACCAGGGAAGGGGTGGGGGGAAGATAAAGTTGAATTTTCCGGGTGTTTTTTCATGGACAAACGGCTGCCTGCTCCCCTCGCTGCTCTCCATCCCGGTGGAACATCTGGAGCCAACAGCTGGTTCTGCTTTGCTGCTCTGCAAAAGGAGGGTTTTTTTTCCCCCCCTTTGCTTTGTGCTGGAAGCAAAGCTTCCCCCACCCAGCCCCGAGTTGCTCTCTTCTGTTGGCTCCGACCTCGTTTGTCACTTCTCCAAGTCAGCCCTAATATAGAGAAATCCTGGTGACTTCTCCCAGCTTGGCCAGGAGAAGATCCCACTGCCCATTATGGAGCTGGGTTCCACTTTGGGTGTCTTCCCAGAACCTCTTTAGTGCAGTCTCAGGGCTGATGAGTGCCCTGGAAAAGGATTTGATGCCATCCCCTCCTTGCCTTCTCTTTGCAGTGCGTGCTGTATTTATGGAGTTTAAAGATAAATCATCCCAAAACATTGTTCCTCCTTCGAGGGAACCACGAGTGCAGGCACCTCACAGAATACTTCACCTTCAAGCAGGAATGTAAGTATCAGCAGTGGGAGAAGGGTTTGAATCCATTTAAATAATACATTTTTAAATATATTTCAGAAAAAAAAGGTGTTGTGAGAAGGCGTGGGCTTCAATTTTTATACCTCTGAGTGGCATCAGAGCTGTAAAAACCTGTTGTCTTGTTTTCCTGCTCTTCTCTTCCAGCCCCTGCTATAAAAAATACCCCAAATCTCTGAAGTTCTAAGCACCAAATGTGGCCTTTTAGTTTCAAGGTGGATGGAAGAAATGGGAGCACTTCTCCCCTTGTGAGCCAGGCACACTCATCCCTCCCCTCCCCTCCCCGACTTGCAGGGCCCAGCGCCACGTAATCGGTGCCAAAAGACTTCCAGCTCCAAGATTGTGCAGCTGGGATCAGTGATTGCACTTGGAAAGTGCTTGGGGTGGGGGGAAGAAGGATTTGCTCCTCCCTGTTTGCACTGGGGGAGGATCATTTACCTTTCGGCTCCTCGCAGTTAGGAGAGGGGTTTGTGGGCAGTGGTGGAATGTTTTAAGGTCAGGGAATGATGGATCGCTGTCATTCCAAGCAGTAAAATAGGGAGAGAAATCAATGCAAAGCTCCTTTAGGGAATTCTTGCTCAAGGACCCGACCTCAGGAGATAATTCTGGGCAAAGGCACGAGTCCAGTCTTTATCCCTTCAGCTCTGGGTGCTGTTGGATGGGGGAAGGCTCAGAGGGGATGAGGCCCTGTTCTGTTTGCTCGGGAACGAGCTGGAAAACACCTGGGCTGGAAAATCCAGCACCTGGGTGCAGGTGAGCTCCTGGTCTGAACCAGGTGATGGAGTCAGGTTTTTTCCCCTTTGGAGAACAGGAGGTGCTGCCTTTCCCCTTCCCTGAAAACCCGTTAGTTCCTCTGAAATAAGGATATTTCTGAGCATCTTCGAGGTTTGGTGTGAGAACCAAACTGCTTTGGAAAGGCCCTGGTGTCCCTGTTTAACGTGTGGGAACATCCCCTTGCCCTCTGCCCTCGCTGGGATCGTCATCCCTGAAAGATCCAGAGGGAAGATCCATTTCCATGGGCAAATCCTGAATCAAGAATCAAGAGCTTCCATACCTGGGTTCCTTGAGTTTATTGATCAGCGCTTTGGCCGATCAGAGCTTGATTGAATTCCTTCTCCCCAGGTCGAATCAAGAGCTTCCATACCTGGGTTCCTCGAGTTTATTGATCAGCGCTTTGGCCGATCAGAGCTTGATTGAATTCCTTCTCCCCAGGTCGAATCAAGAGCTTCCATACCCGGGTTCCTTGAATTTATTGATTTGGCCGATCAGAGCTTGATTGAATTCCTTCTTCCCAGGTTGAACCAAGAACTTCCCTATCTGGGTTCCTTGAGTTTATTGATCAGCACTTTGGCCGATCAGAGCTTGATTGAATTCCTTCTCCCCAGGTCGAATCAAGAGCTTCCATACCTGGGTTCCTTGAGTTTATTGATCAGCATTTTGGCCCATCAGAGCTTGATTGAATTCCTTCTCCCCAGGTCGAATCAAGAGCTTCCATTTCTGAGCTCCTTGAATTTATTGATTTGGCCGATCAGAGCTTGATTGAATTCCTTCTTCCCAGGTTGAACCAAGAACTTCCCTATCTGGGTTCCTTGAGTTTATTGATCAGCACTTTGGCTGATCAGAGCCTGATTGAATTCCTTCTCCCCAGGTCGAATCAAGTACTCGGAGCGAGTGTACGACGCGTGCATGGATACCTTCGACTGTCTTCCTCTCGCTGCCCTCCTCAACCAGCAATTCCTGTGCGTCCACGGGGGCCTGTCTCCAGAAATCACGTGTCTAGACGACATTAGGAAAGTAAGTCAGCTCCTTGGGCTCTTCCCTTCGCTCCCAATTCCCCCGTGGGGGTTGATTCCTGCGTGGGTTTGGGGATGGAGGGGTGGGAACCCTGCCACGGCCCCTCCTGATGTTGTGTCCCCTCTCCAGTTAGACAGGTTCAAGGAGCCTCCAGCCTTTGGTCCGATGTGTGACCTGCTGTGGTCGGATCCCTCGGAGGATTATGGCAACGAGAAAACCCTGGAGCATTTTGCCCACAACACTGTCCGAGGCTGCTCCTATTTCTACAGGTGAGGTGGGGTGTTTTAGGGGGTGCTTTTGTCTCCCCTCACCCTAAAATCAGGCCACCCCATGGGGCTTTGCAGTGGACCCGAAATTCTCCCGAATGCACAAATCCTCATTCGTTCTTTCTCCTGAAATACCGAGCTGACTTTGGATGAGTTGCTTGATGAAATCGAGGTCTCAGACAGCAGAGATGCTTCTTTGGGCTGGCAGGGTGCCCTGTGAGTGGTTTTCAGCACCTGGATCTCTAGGAAATAATCTTTACTCGCTAAAAAAAGGAGGATTTGTGCTGCCAGTCCACTTACAGGGAGGGTTGAACAGAACCCTTCGCAATTCATTTTTGAATGATCAATATTTTGGGGGTGCTGGACAGAAACTGGATGTTCTCTGCCAGTGGGTGCTGCCTGAAACCAACCTCACCCGTGCTCCGTGCTCTCCTTTGCTCCCTGCTGAGCTCTCCTCGCTTTTTTTTTTTGTTTCACAGTTACCCTGCAGTGTGTGAATTTTTGCAGAACAATAGCTTGTTATCCGTAATCCGAGCTCACGAAGCCCAGGATGCTGGGTAAGTGTTGCAAGCCCAGGGCTTGGGCAGGGTTTGGGCTTGTGCTGGGCCAGGTTTTAATCCCTGCCTTGTTTTTGCAGGTACCGAATGTACAGGAAGAGCCAGACCACGGGCTTTCCCTCGTTAATCACAATCTTCTCTGCACCAAATTACTTAGATGTCTATAACAACAAGGGTAAGGCCACAGGGGCTCTGCTGCTCTTGTGGGAGGGTCAGGAAATCCCTCTCCTCACTCTGCCCTCCCAAAATCACGGGATAATTGAAGTTGGAAAAGAGTTCCCAGACCATGGAGTCCAAGCTGTGCCTGTCCCCACCTCGTCACTGAATGTCACTCCTTGGGCACCTCCAGGGATGGGGACTCCAAACCTCCCTGGGCAGTTCCAAGGCCTGAGCACCCTTTCCATGGGGAAATTCCTGCTGCTGTCCACCCTGAGCCTCCCCTGGCCCAGCCTGAGGCCGTTCCCTCTCCTCCTGTCCCTGTTCCCTGGGAGCAGAGCCCGACCCCCCCCGGCTGCCCCCTCCTGTCAGGGACTTGTGGGGATCCACAAGGTCCCCCCTGAGCCTCCTTTGCTCCAGGCTGAGCCCCTTCCCCAGCTCCGTTCCCTCCCCTGGATTCACTCCAGCCCCTCCTTGAGGCTCCCAGAACTGGACACAGCACTGGAGGCACCTCCCCAGCGCCCAGCACAGAGGGACAACCCCTGCCCTGCTCCAGCTGCCACCACACTGGTTTTGATACAAAAACCACACTTATTTTTGATACAAAACCCTCTCCTCCAGTTGCATTCTTGTGCCTGGAATGAAAGGGAGCTTTGTGTGCTGAGCTGAAGTGGTTGACTTCATGTGTTACTGTGGCAATTAACTGTGGAGTCATAAGGCCTGGAGTAAAGCTTTCCTTCCCAGCCACGGGACAACGGAGCCCTTTTGATGGGTGCTGCCATCCCACAGAAGCTGACAGTGCAGGAAAGCTTTCCCCCTTCCTCCCTCTGCCCCTAAACCGTGCTGGAATTTTCTCCAGCTGTGGGGTTTTTCACCCCTCACCTTGGATCTTGGCTCTGTTGGAGCTTCGCTGTTCTAAGCTCAGAACCAGCCTGAGTAAACAGAAAGATTTTAGCTTAAACCTCCTCTCTTTGGAGAGTTGATGGTTTGTTTCTACGTGAGTGTAACCTGGTGTTGATAATGAAGTGTTTTTTAATGCTGGTGCAACTTCCAGAGGGAGCCAGGCTGGGAGAGCTGGGGGTGAGAGAGGAAAAGACTCCAGGGAAACCTCAGAGCTCCAGGAGGGCTGGAGAGGGACTGGGGACAAGGGATGGAGGGACAGGACACAGGGAATGGCTTCCCACTGGGAAAGGGGAGATTTAGATGGGGTTTTGGGAAGGAATTCCTGGCTGGGAGGGTGAGGAGGAGCTGGGATGGAATTCCCAGAGGAGCTGTGGCTGCCCCTGGATCCCTGGAAGTGTCCAAGGCCAGCTTGGATCACCCTGGGACAGTGGGAGGTGTCCCTGGGCATGGCAGGGGTGGCACTGGGGGATTTTAAGCTCCCTTCCCACCCATCCCATTCCAGGATTTCTCAGTGGTCAGTGCCTGTGGACATTTGTTCTCCTTTCCCTTCTCCCTCCCCAGCTGCTGTACTCAAATACGAAAACAACGTCATGAACATCAGGCAGTTCAACTGTTCCCCTCACCCCTACTGGCTTCCAAACTTCATGGATGTCTTCACATGGTCTTTGCCTTTCGTAGGGGAAAAGGGTAAGAGAGATTTGGGGTTTTCATTCCAAGTTCCCAGTGAGTGACCCTCACATCCTGAGTGTGTCAGAACCCTGTCCCATGATGTTGGGTGGGAGAGCAGCTCAGGCTCAAGCAGATCTGCGTTACTGGCTTAAATTCTTGGGAAAAACAGCTGTTGATACCTGTTTTAAAAAGCTTTTCCCAATAAAACCCCTCCTTTTCTGCTCTTCCTGCATTGCTGGTAGAGCTGATCTTGGGTGCTGTAGGCCCCACCTTAGAATTTGGAGACGTTTCTCTTGGTTTGCAACAAGAGGAATTAAAAATTCCCCTTGGCTCCAGGCCCACCAAAAAGGAAGCATTCACTTCAATCCAAGGCTTATTTCGTTCTGGAGAAGGCGAGGCAGCTTAAAATATGACCAAGACTTTGCCTCAGCTTTTTCACCAAAAGAGTTTTTACCTCTCCTGATGAGCTTAAATCCCACCCCAGCCTTGTACGTTCACCTTCAACCTCACAACTTCCAAAGGAGGGGTTTTTTTTTGACTTTGAAGCACCAAAGGTCAAATCCCTGCCCACCCCCCACCCCAAATTTGGCCCTTCTCGGAGCCAGGTGGCTGTGGCGCGGGGTGGGGATGGGGAGAGGGAGAAAACCTTGAGAGGGAGCTCAGGCTGTTCTGCAGGAATGTTGGCACCTCATTCCCCCACGTCTGGTTCCTCTGTGATGTGCTTGGCCTGCGTCCACCACCTCCTTGGCAGAAGATGCGGCGTGTGTCGTCTGCTCCGGTGCCGCCGCGGGTACCGCCAGGCTGTGCCTAAAAACGTCTTTAGGCTCCCACTCCTGGGACCTTGAAATCCTTCCTTCGTCCTCCAAACCCCTCTTGGTGCCCCCCATCTCCCCTCTCTGACCTCGCCCCCTCTGTGCCTCTTGCAGTCACCGAGATGCTCGTGAACATCCTCAACATCTGCTCCGATGACGAGCTCATTTCGGACGGCGACGAGACGTTGGAAGGTAAAATATCCCTGCCTGGCACCTGATCACAGCTGGGGGGGGAAAAGGCTGGGGAAGGTCTTTGATGCCTCAGCAGGGCTTGATTTATAGCTGGATGCCCAGCCAGGCTCTCCAGTTCCTTTTTGCCCAACCCTTGTGCACTTCTGGGTAGGAAATGTTATTTTATTATTTTTTTTTCCTCCTTTTGCTGTTCAGTCCCAGAGAAATTAAATGACATTCACTGCGACAGACACTCCTTGCCAGCTACTCTGGGAATGGTTTCCTGCTCCTTACACAGGCTGCTGGTTGTTTTTTTTTCCCCCAATTCAAAATTTTCTGCACCAAAATATCCACCCAATCTTCTCATCTGTTGCAGTGAACTCCTCTGTAAAGTGGTTTCTCATGTCACACACCCCCCCCGCCAATCCCCAAAAACGCAGGTTTTGGCCCCGGTTTTAAGCAGTGCATGAAGGGGAGAAACCAGTGGCTGAGCTGATGTGCAGTTTGGATTTTGGGGGGACTCAGGAGCGAGGTGGTGACGAGGGGGCAGCGAGAAGTGGGGCCTGAGCTGCTTCGGCCCCAGGTGGAGACTCTGACCCGCTTCTCCCATTGCATTTCCCTTTCGTTGGTTCTTTTTTTGTTGTTGTTTTTTTGGTTTTTTTTTCTTTTCCTCCCTCCCATGAAAATTAAATTTGTTTCTTCTATCTCTGTCTTCATCTACTTGTTTCTTGGTGTCTCCTCTCCCTGAAGATCACTACATTTCAAGCTATCCGAAAGGTACCCGGCTAGAATTTGCTACGAGCTTAATTATCACTGCCTGTGCCACCAGATCCTTGAAGTGGATTTCCAGAGCTGACTAGTGGGGCAGTCTCTTCATCCCCTTTTTCAGTTTTTTAACATAAGCTCCATGTGTTTTTTTAACCCTTCTGCGTTCCTCCAGGAACTCGAGAAACTCGGGGGGGGCCACGTTTCTACCCGATTCTGAATGCAGCCACGTAGTGCATGGCTGAGCCATGGTGCATGTTAGCCCTGGGTTTGGCTTCCCTGTCCTGATGTGGGCCATGTGAGGAATCTCAGCTGAGAGGAGATGGATTTGTTCCCTCTTTTGACCTGAATTTTCCCTTTGGTTTCAGCTCCCTCCATGCTTTTTTTTGGTTTGGTTGATTTCCTCTCTCCCGTTCGATCCGCAGAGCGGAAGGGGAGTTTTTCCCCCCCTCCTCTATCCCGTTGTGTCCGTGTTGGGGTCAGAGCAGAGCTTCCAGGCTCCAGCCAGCCCTTCCCTGTGCTCCTTGGATGCCAAAGCTGATTGGCAGCGGTGCCCATCAGCCATCAGACCCCCCCCCCCTTCCGTGCTCTGCCTTGCAAACCCGTGTCCTCATGGCTGAGTCATTTGTGTCCCATCCCGTGCGGTGTGAGCCCACCTGGAGACCTCCCCGAATCCGTGTCCTGTGGTGGTTTTCTACTCTTCTTTAGCCCTCTCGAGTTGCCGTGTTGCCATCTCGTTGGTGTTGCCCTCCTCACCGCCATCCTGGTGCCATCCTGATGCCATCCTGATGCCATCCTTCCAGCACCGTTCTCTCTCCGGTGTTTAGCTGTGAATCTGTTAAAAAAACCATGATTTTTCTTTTCCTTGGAGTCAGGCAGGTGCTTCATCCTGACGTTCCTGGGGAGAGCGGGAAACCTCCAACGTGCTGCTCTTTGCTCTTTTTCTCTCCCTAAGGTGGGACAACGGTCCGGAAGGAGATCATCAGGAATAAGATCAGAGCCATTGGGAAGATGGCACGGGTCTTCTCGGTTCTTCGGTGAGGATGGGCTGGGGGCTGGGCTTAATTTGGGACTGGGTTTAATTTGGAGACTGGGTTTAATTTGGGGACCGGGCTTAATTTGGGGCTAGGTTTAATTTGAGGCTGGGTTTCATTTGGGGACCGGGCTTAATTTGAAGCTGAGTTTAATTCAGGGACCAGGCTTAACTTGGGGACTGAGTTTAATTTGGGGACTGGGTGATGAGGCAACACTGGTTAGGTAAAAAAGAAGGGAAAAACCCCACAAGACAGGTGGTTTTCCCCAATTCTTTCAGGACACATTTGGCTGTAAGAAGGTTGCAGCCAGGCAGGGGTTGGTCTTTTCTCCCAAATAACAAGTGAAAGATGACAGGGAACAACCTCAGACTGCCCCAGGGAAGGTTCAGGTTGGATATTTGGGAAAATTTATTGATGAAAAGGGGCTGCCAAGCATTGGAATGGGCTGCCCAGTGCAGAGGTGGAGTCCCTGTCCCTGGAGGGGTTTAACAGCTGTGTGGATGTGGCACTTGGGGACACGGTGACCTTGGGGGGGTGGTGCTGGGTCGATGGTTGGACTTGGTGACTTTAGAAGTCTTTTCCAACCTTAACCCTTCCATGATTCCACGATTCCCAAGGCAGCTGCGCTCAGGGCAGGCTCCCATTTCCCTGCCACCCACCTGTCTCACCCTGCCCAGTACAACCATCGCATTGCTGGGCGTGTAACTGGTGCTGCTGTTCCCTGCAGGGAGGAGAGCGAGAGCGTGCTGACCCTCAAAGGCCTGACCCCCACAGGTACCCTGCCCCTGGGAGTGCTCTCGGGGGGGAGGCAGACCCTGCAGACCGGTGAGTATCCCTGCACCCCCCTGCACTCCCCCTACCCCAAACCCCCCTGGAGCAGCTCCCACAGGGGGGGACACCCCAGCCAGGGTTCAGGCCCGTGGGGGAGGAAGGATTCCCAAAGAGGAGGGAGCAGAGGTGTAGGTGGGGATGTGGAGAGAGATGCCGAGATATCCCCGTGTACCCTCGAGGAAGAAAAACCCACATCACCCTGCCTAAAGCATGTTTAGTGCTTTAATTGTTTGTTTTCTTGCGAGGACTTTTTGATCCTTTTCTTTCCCTTCTAACGCTGCATGGTGCACATCCTCTGCCTCAGCTCGCTGTGCTGCTGCTGTGTGACAGCCTCCGTGTGAATGTGACAGTGCCACGGCCTCCGTGTGAATGTGACAGTGCCACAGCTGCTTGTTTGTTCTCTGTTAAACCAAACCCCCGCCAATCCCGAACCAAGAGGAAGGTTCAGCCCAAGGAACCAGGTTCCTCCAGGGCTGCACGGTTCCGAAAAAGTCTCCTCACGGGTTTTGAGATAGTTCTGGAGGTTTCTTCCCAAAATTTGCTGCTTTGGGAGGAAGGATCCGACCCTTCCCACCCGCAGGGAATGAGCTATCCCAGAAACGTGTCCACCTCCCAGAGGGAATCCTGTAATCCAGTGCTTTAATCCTTCCCTGCCATCGGCCTTTGAAGCCTGGCACCTCCCCAGCTTCCCCCTTTCCCATGGGCACCGAGGATTTCCTGCAGCTCTCCCCAGGCTGGGGCTGGGGTTGCCTGGATTAAATAGTTCACGAGTCAGAAACGTGGAAATAATCGCTGCCTGCTCCCCCGGGGTAGGGGGGGGAGGATGCAGCATCACTCCCAAGCTCCTGGATTTCTCTGCCCACAGAGGAGGATGGATATTTTCTCCCTATTTTTTTTTATAGAAACCATCACACAGCCCCGTCGCCCCAGTTCTGGGAACAGAGCCTGAGTGGGAAGGTGGCTGCTGCAGCAGCTCTGTCCCTGTATCCTGACAGCACAGGGTCATTGCTGTGACGTTCTCCAGCACCTTCCCCTCTCAGGGGGTTCTCTCAGAGCTACCAGGGACCTCCTCTCCTCCAAAATAAGCCTCTCCCCAGGACAGAACAAACAAGCTGGGCCTTTGCTGCTGCCTTCCCCGCCCCGCCCGCTGCCTG